>JAMKCH010021708.1:0-53794 GCA_023653785.1 Ophioderma brevispina | reverse complement strand
CAAAGAATCCAAAATGACAGTATGCACTATGTAAAAGTTCCAGATTATAATATGCCAGGCATATATTTGGTGGCAGTCTCTCTTTTGATCAACAGTACCTACGAAAACAAGGGTTAGGGCAAAGAGGCCCCATCTGCAATAGCTGCAAGGGTGATTAGAGTTGGAGCAGACTAGGGCCTGTCTTGCAGTAAGCCCTTGAAAATGCTTCTGAAGGCATATGCATGGTGTTATATTCATGGCAAAATCAGCGTGTTGACATGACCCAAGTGCTGTTTAAACTTGTCCCTCCACGTTAACTCCATCAAAATTCAGATTTTGGTATTTTTTGGCTACACCCTTGCTATTATTGACAAGTTTGTTTTATTTGACTATTAACACCAGGTAATTTGACCCATCCACACATTCTACTGAAAGTTTGTCTTGGATTTTCATAGCACCAATGCTTATTGGCTGCAAGAACACAGGTACATGTAAATGAGGATATTTTCACAAGCAGAATTTTCTTGAATGGAGACAAGGAAATTTTTGTGTTGTGCTAAATTCGCCATGCAAAGTGCTAGTTTTAGGTATGTTGAAAACATTTTCGTGAGGTGTTATTTTCACGGTAGAATTTTTATTACGAGTCAAAGTAATGGGGGTGGTCGGATTCACTTCACATTCACAGATTACGGCTGTGTGAGAATTTATTTGAGCAAAAGATAATTGATCCAGATCGCCCTTCCTGATGTCATGTGCGGGATGGCCACCATTAACAATTCGACGCCGATGCTTTGTAGGTTTCTTTTTTTAGTTCTACTAGGGTAACAAGCTACCCTCCTCATCAAGATTTAATTAGAAACCCGATGGGAGTGACGTTTCGCTGCCAACAACCCGGCGAAAGTCAAGAAAATTAAACCCTCGAGAAAAATTTCCCGTTTACAGTACTTGAAATTAACACTTCTCTTTTTTCTTCATACTCACCAATGAAATGAGAAAAAAAAAAAATTTTTAGTATATCAATCTGTTACTATTGATGCTTAAAAATAAACCTCATTGAAATGAATTCAAATATTGAAACCTAATCGTTTAATTCTTCCTCCATGCCTCAGGAGCGTAACAACTAGGGGGAACATTTTCCAGACTCCTCTGACTGTGTAAGTCAACCCAAACTACCAGGAAAGTGGGAAAAGTGTAGAGTAGTAAAACCAAAGTTTTAAATCCGGTTTTTTCCCGTGAACGGGGTGGCCGGATTCACCTCACACTCGCAGCCACCGCCCTCACTCCCTCCGTCCATTTCACCCGATTAAATGCATCCTCCATCCTCAACTCAACTCTCCTACTAGTATTGCTTCTTCATGTCTTCTTTGGATGTCCCCTCCTCCTCAAAACCTTCCAAAACCTCAAACTCAAAAGCCCTACTTAAGGCATGATCGTCATCCGTCCTCAACACATGCCATACCCAGTACATTTTATTACGCCTTCACCAACCGGTCCATTGCCTCTTCCAACCAACATAGCATCATGCATCAGTCATCATTAATATCCATCAACTTCAACATCGCCTTTCATTCTCTCTCTAATGTCCTCCTAAGAATTCCACATCTCATTCGCTCGGACATGTCTCGCTCCCATACAGCATCAATGAATCTCAACTCGTTACACCATTCCTTTACTCTTTCAAAGGACATTTTTCCTTGCAACACTCCACCACTTCCCTAAATTTCACCCACCTATACCTAACTCTAGCTGTACAGCCCTGCATCCACCACCCCACAACATTCCCAAGGTATGTAAACTCCTTCACAGACTCCACCTATCACACAACTTTTCCTCCTGTTCCACAATCCCTCCAGCTCCCTTCTCGCCTCTTACGCACATAAACTCTCTTGCCAAACTGGAAATGGGGAAAGGAAGGTAAGAAAAGGAGGAAGGAAGTAAGTGGAGGATCAAAAGGAGTAGAAGGAGAAACATTTTGTTGCCTAAACCAATACTTGCTATAGTCATTTGCCTTCCTCGAATTCAGCGACGTCAACACTTTCATGCAGATATTTTGCAAGTGCATTTTCATGCTTTGAATTCAATGCTTGTGGTTCAATGCTGCCACCCTCTGCAAAACACACTGATATCAATGACTCGAGGAAGGTAAAAGCACTATAATAATATCCAGAAGCCACATAAACAGTAGCGTGTGCAAGGGAGCTTGGGGCATTCACTGATACTAGATATTGAGAATCCACATACCAGTAGCTTGTGCTCAGGGGCCCTGGGGGCATTTGTCCTCATTTTTGGGTTTGCCTTCGAGGGAATTATGTCCCGTCGTTACAAATATTGAAAATCCTTTTTTTTTTGATGAGGGTACATAAATGCCTGAATTACAGGAGGCACAGGCTTCTAACAGTCAAAACTTGTAAACTACATGTTACGAGTGCCATATGATGACGCCCCCCCAAATTGGTAAATTAAACATCTCCAAAAATCCTGATCCGCTATCCCCACCTTTTTTTTGTTTTTTCTCTAAGATCCAGGTAAATCTCCCGCCTAGATAGCGAGAGGACCGGGTTCAAGACGTGTATGTTTCGTCTTTATTTTAATTCAATGCTCGCAAGCTTTCTCAAGACTCTATATAATATTTAAATAAATCCTGCTTAAAGAAATAATTCAGTCCCATCTTTCTAAATTTAGTAACTTACAACCAGAGGTTTAATTCGGTTCGGATTCACCGCCACTCAGTAATACTACTGTGTGAGGGGAATTATGGAGCATAAGATAATTGACCGGATGAACTTCCTGACGCCAATCCACAGTTTCGGCGGTGGGCCAGCCTTGGGCAACCATGCCCACAATACAAGGCACCATGTGCTGGATGGCCGCATTAGCTCTCCAGAGAAGTAGATCTTCTTTCTCATTTCCCAGGGTAACCAGCTACCCTCCTTATACGATTTCCTTAGAACCCGATGGGTGACAGTTTAGCCACCGACGGACTCGGCCTGGGACAGGAGTACTGGTTACCAGGATACCAGGAGCAGGCCCCCAAAGGAAACTGACCTGGCCTTAATATTTATAATTTAAAAATAAAATTAAAGCAAGAAGTGGAGTCCATTTCATCTGTGACATATCAATATATTTTTTCCGCGTCGCTCCACCTCTACCACAACTTTGAGTGAAAAATTGTACAAGAATATCCAAAAAGTCCTTTTTTTGTTTTTTGAAATTATAACAAAATGAACATACCTATTTTTATCTCAGATAGAGTAATTACTATTCATAAAAATGCCATTTTTTCCAGAAAAAGTTAGACTATAGTCAATCCAATAAAAAAATGAGATTTTTGCCCCACCTGAACTTGCACTGAGCCCGCTAGTAATCCACATAATTTGTAAAATCGTGCATGTCAATTGAGTTGCTGAAGAAACTCACTAAATGGTTCGTTAATTAAGCTTAACCATGCTATACAAAGAATTTCATGAGATGTTGATGCATATGCTTCGAACTCTAGATGAAACACACCCCCCCCCCACCTAATATCATTAACAAAAGGTACAGTTTCATAAACTTCCCTGATTCAGTTTCCCATGTCAAACTTCTGGTCAGACTTCACCAACCTGTAGCCTGTAAGGGAATTCCAGAGGGTGTTTTGAATCAATCCCAGAATGCATAGCAATGTTACAATAATTTAATGAACAACTGTAAGTTTACTAGGGAACAAACTTCAAGAAATTTAAGACATCGCAAGTATGTAATAATCAGGCTAAAATTCCCTTAAAGGTGCATTTCGTGATTCCAGCACCTTCTGTTTTATCATTGTGCAACTAGATATCATTGAGAAAAGCTTATTCACAACTTTTTAGTAGATCCCGACTCTGCGGTTTTGTGTTATAACCAATGCTCGTTTCCCACGGCCCATAGGCCACTGTGCTATATTTCTGTCCGTTTACGGACAAAAAATACAAAATTGGAATTTTCTTACATACACGATCGGAATTTGCAAGTAAGATTTGGCACACCTGCGATTTACATGGGAACGGGTCAGATTTGATATGAAAATCTTCAACTTTTTTGAGGTTAAGTCGGGGGACGAGGAATTGTGGATCACGAAAATTGCCCCTTTAAGTACTAATGCTGTGGGCTAAAATGAGCGTTACAAAATCTGGGTTTTAAGTGTTTAGAATTGGATTTTTATGGGATCACATGACTTTATGAGGCAAATTTCCCAACTGTTGCATTGTGGATTGATCAAAACACCCTCTGGAACTTCCTATTCCTGCCTCTCATTCAGGTGCCCACTGGTCAGCATAGAAACCTCATTCAGTAAATACCAAAAACACAGTGTTCGTGGGAGTTTTGCAAAAAGGTTCCAATACCAATATAGACCAACATCACAACCAAATTCCCACCACCACCACCGACTTTACTCTGTTCCAATTATAGAGTACAAAATAGTGAGAGCAGGCTGAGATGCAGGTATACAAAAAACATGTATAGGCAAATCTAGCCTTGGTAAAAGCTGTCTGCAAAGAACCAACAAATTTCCTACTTTATTTGTTCCCACTGTGTTGTATTATTGACATTTATTCCAATTAATTTTGGAAACTGTTTGTAGGTTTGAAATCAGTACTTTTAGCATTGAAGGGGCTTCCCTGTCTAGAAAAAGATTAATGAAACACTAAATTGGTATTGGTTTCTTTCTGCACACTGTCCCGAGCCTACTGGTCAAGGTATAAAAACCACAAAATACCTATTGTGGTCAGGTGCAATTGTTGTGCTACTCAGGGCGACGATCCTTGTTCAAAATTGGCCTTCTGGTTTTAAGTTTCCCTGTATAAAACTCCCTTTCACTTCAAATTCTGCAAATGCGAGAAAATCCTGCGGATTGAACAAGGTGCTCTGTCTGAGTTGAATTTATTGAACTTTCTAGTGGAGCTGCATGCCTGGAACATAGGCCAAGTGGAATTGGAGACCTCAAATTAGTGCTTGATACAATGGAATTCTCACCTGGTAATTGCTATTTCTTTAGTTTTTTTTGTTTTTAGGGTAGGGTAATGCTCCACTCCTCACATGATTTCCTGCCTAATCTGTTCAACTCCTGGGTCATTATTTGGTGTCAGGCTGTGGTTTGTGGGAAAACCAGTGAAAGAATTTGGTAAAGCCCCGCCAAGCTTGACCAAGGCTAAGGCATCAAATACAATAGTAGTGACCAACTATTTCCTACTGCATATAGTCTCGGGGTTATTGGAGACCAGTGCCCATACCTGCATGGTGGTGAGGGAACAACTTGGTCCCAAAAAGGTAGGTACATATAAGCATGTAAAATGTGTATAATCAGGCCTTGTCTTTTAAAAATGCCTACTGTGCTAAAAAATCACTTCTGAAGATAAGTCAGGTGTACTGTAGGTGTGCATTTTGTATCAAATTGTGTATTTTTTTACCAGATTTAGGTGTGCTGAAAATCGCACACCTCAAGACCATTTTAGGTGTGCGATGGTGTGCTATCGCACTCCCACGCCTCAAAAGACAAGGCCTGTATAATTGAAGCATGTACAGAGGGTCCATGAGTAATACTGGTTGGATATACAAAAAAAAGTAAACTTGCGTCATCCCCCTGGCAAGATGGCAGTCTGTAACATGACCTCAGATGACCTTTGACCTTGGTCCATGACCTTAAATTGACCCCATCCACATATATAGAACCCCTATTGCACCCTGACCTCAAGTCTGGTATAAAAATGGATTCTTTAAGTCCAATACCCACATTTATTGGTCAAGCTATGAGTTGAAAAAAACACAGTCGAGCCAAATATTTTTGCAACTCATAGCGAGACCAATAAATTTGGGTTTTTTTTTTTTTTTTAATAATCAAATTTTATCATTATTATGTTTTGAGAATCTTGTGTCCTATTTACGATACACATTTCATTTTAAACTTAGGTTGGCAGGTCATGACTTGGGCCAATATGTCTCTGTCAAAAAGAAACAATCTCTAGCCATTCAATGACATTTTTCGCCATTGATGTTTTAGAGATTCAGTTTGTTAAATTATCGCCATCTTAGTGGAGGGCGTCAACAACAAAAAAATTGTTCAACTTCAAGATTTCCGCGAGTTGCTCTTTACAAGTTCATCGGTTGTGTACCATGCCATGGCCACCATGCTACTGTACTGACAGTGACTGACACTGGATCAGCATTAACCTTATAAATCCATGATTTAAATGACCTGAACATCTGTACTCCAAACAGTGGTACTCTCCCGGTGTGGCACTATCCACACCTTTAATAAATCCATTTATCGTTGGAATCTACTCCCAACAAGCAAAAGAATTAGCACATCTAGCTAGTAAATAAAAACAAACGCGTCCTTGACACGCTTGATGCAAAATTGACATGACCAGAAATTGTGCACATGCTAGGTACTTCCGGGGTCACATAGTGCCTGAATCTTTGGCCCTCACACGGCATTATGCCGATATTCAACGAACATGGCGGGCCAGCGATGACCCCCCAAAAGCGGGTTTAGCCTCGGGGGTTCATGTGCGCATGCGGTTTAATACTGGTTCGTTACCAGGGTGCACAGGAAATCAAACTGAATTAGGAATGCTCTGTTTAAATTGAATGAAAGTTAAGGGGGCTTGATCCAACGTGGGAAGTATTTGGACACCAAAGTTTCAAGAGAGACGTAGATTATCGAGAAAGTGTTGTGTTTATTGGTTTTTCCAGCATGTGTATAGTAATATAGGATGGAAGCTTCTCAATCATAATAATGGTTTAATCGGACTTAAAATTTCGGAGGACATGAAAAAACGAAAACCTAATACCAAACCGAACCAAAATGGAACCACACACATTTAAAAAAGCCCTCAGATGGACCTTTGACCTTGGTCTATGACTTTGACACCATCCACATTATGAAGGAACCCCTACTGCACCTGAACCCCAAGTCTGTTTGATGGTATAAATTGGATTTCATTGACGTCAAATACTCAAATTTATTGGTCAAACCATGAGTTGAAAGAAATATGGGCGGACAAGTCGAGCCAAATTTTTCAAAACTCTGGCCGAGGACCCATAATATTTGGGATTGGGACGAAAAGAGAATCCAATATTCTCATTATTATGTTTTGAGAATCTTGTGTCCTATATTACTCTACACATTTCATTTGCTCCAATAAATCCTCACACAGAGTTATTGCTGAGGGGTAGGTGAATCCAGCCACCCTCGATTAGCTGGCGACAAACCGGATTTAAAAACTTTGGTTTAATTAAAGGTGGTGTTCCGCTTTATGTGTATTTTGTTCTCTACTTGATGTGCGCGCTGGCACTTGCACATAACCCCATCAAGTACATGGGAAAACAACCTCACCCCCACCTGCCGTTTGATGTTAGACGCCATAATGCATATTGCAACAGCCCGATTCAATACTTGCTTAATATTGGGGGGTAACCACTAAAACGGAGTTTTTTTGTTTTATTATCTTGGGAATGAATGGATTTGAGGGCTCAAATTGCAGGACGACAATGAGAAAAATAGGCATTTATTGATATCAAAAATCGATACTACTTACGGGTAAATCAGGGGACCCAAAACCCGCTCGGAACACGCACCTTTAACTAAAAGAAATCATATTATCAGCTATAGAAGAAGTGCGTGGAATGCAGACCAAATAAGTACAAATAGACACTGTGAAACACTGCAAAACAGCAAAAGTAATGGAATAACCAAACACTGGTAACCACCCAGTACATGGGATCCCCCCACGACATGGAACCGCCTAAAACTGGAAAACACCTAAGACATGAAATCAACTAACACCAGGAACCATCAAACACCAGGAACCATCAAACCCCCAGAACCATAAAAGGCAGGGCCCAGCCAGGCACTGGGAACCACCCACACACTGGGAACTGCCACACACTGGGAACCGCTAAACACCAAACACTGGGAATCACCAAACACTGGGAAACCACCCAACACAAAGAACCAACCAAACATGCGGTACCATCAAAACACTGGAACCACCAACCACTGGGAACCACCAAACACTGGGAACCACCATGAACACTGGAAACACAAAACACTGGAAACCACCAAACACTGGACACAACAAATACTGGGAACCACCAAAAAAAAAGAAAGACTCAACTTATGCACCCAGGGAACTAGATAAGAGGAGAAGGGAATCGCGTGTATTATGGAATAGTCCCAAGGCCCGTAACCGCTTTCTCTCGCACTCAGCGCGCCGTGGTCGTTGTTGCGCAAGCACTCGCCGCACGTCACGGTTGGTGCGCAATCACACGCATATAAAAATCTGTGCGTCACGCGTTAGTTATCAGTGTTGCATTTCCCAAGGGGTCCATTGTCTGATCGGCCGAATTTTTTCTGCAATAATTATGCGAAAATCAATCGATGGAAGAAACCATGCATAAAAAGATTCCTGCATCCTAAGCACAAAAAGGTCTCCCGATGACCCATGTAAATTTTGCTTAGGAAAGAGATATTTGAGTCCGAGTGATAGCATGTGGCATCAGTTGGTTTGTTGTTTTCACTCGCTACAGTGTGACGAACGTAAAATAACGAGGCTATAAATATGAATTAAGGATTTTCCAAAATATGACGATACGTAAACCAAATATGGTTGGTGCCCAAAAAACTATGATAATGAAGTGGTAGCTCATTATAATACTTTTGGCACCTCGATTTTGGTTACACGTTCCCGGAGAATCGTCGGGTCTGTGGGTATATACGTCGTTGTGACCACCCCAACCACCAAAAATGAAACATCCTGAAATTTGCATAACCAATCAGTCAGCATGCATAAATTGTTTGAAAAACAGATTGTTTTCTTTAACTCCGTTATTGGAAATCTCCTTTTTCCAATGCGATCATAACCAATTGCCATCATCTTTGGTGCACAAGATGACCCCCAAAAACTTATATACACAAATTCTCTTCAGGCGATCCTGGTGACGTCATACCACTGAGTTCACGGCGATTCCCATCATGATCTTTCTTTCCCGCAACCCCATAGGCTCACCTCTCGGGCGACAACCAGTGGGGCTGGGGGGAAGGGATCACATTGGAAAAAGAGATTTCAAATACGGAGTTCAGAAAACAATAGTTTCAAACAAACTCCCTTCAATTTACATTTGAAATCTCATTAGGGTTTCCATAGTCGAAATCCAAATTGCACGCCATTGAAAAACCCTTTTTCCAGACTAGCACCGTCGACCATAGGCTGGAGGTAGTTGTCAACCGAAAAAGAGACTAAACGATCGAATACGAAAACCCAAGCGTAGAACAAACCCGAGGGATACCCTCAAAGAGCGGCCGCGGGTAAGCCCTACCATTGGACCACGAGTGCGAAAGCTACTAAGGCCTAGAACAAGTAGGCCCACTTTCGCTCCCCGTCCACAATATAAGTTAATCAGGTGAAAGTCCGGGTCGACTAACCTTGAACTAATCATGCTCACGCCATTCGAGGACGGCACGAGAAAAACCGTCGGCCTCGGGACTCATATTCCCATGGTATGTTGTTATGAAGGAATTTGAAGAGCGCCAGCCAAACAGGATTAATGATTTGTTCTGGGCGGAGGCCGCGGTGAAAGTCAGCAGAACTTGCTACAGCCCTGGTGGAATGAGCCGTAGAACGTTCGCCAGCGTTCACCGCATTGGCCCGGTTGATAACCTCGCAGACCCAACGTGCAAGAGTCTCTTTCGAGGCAGCCGTATGCGGAGGTCGTGTATCACAAACAGCTGCTATACCCTACCACGAAGGGCATTCGTACGGGAGAGGTAAAAATTTAGAGCTCTTACCGGACACCACGACGGTCCCTCACGTACGGAAGAACTACTGACATGTCGGTAAGAAACAATGAGCGGGGCCCTAAAGCCAGGTCGTTCGTTCTTTTGAAGGATATCCCGGGCGGGAATGGAGAGTGGCACCGAAAGGTCCGAAAACTATAATTCCCCAGCGACAGAGCGTGAATTCTGAGGCGCGACGGCCGGACGCCCTCGCACGTAGGAAATTAGTCTTGGACGTACGGCAGGCCAGAATGGCGGACCCCATCGGGAAGCGAGGGATAAAAAGGGCTTCTCTTATCTTGCTTTCCTTCCTCCCTTTTTTTTCACCCCTTCATAACCCTTCTCCTATTTCTTCCTTTTCGCGCCCCGGCTACGTCTATGATAATTGTCTTTGCTTTTCTTTCTATCCCTCCGCATGTGTCCCTTTCCCACTTCTTCCCTTCCCCGTCACAAATAGTAGTGCCACTCTCCACCCGACTGCTCTACACTTCGCACTTTTTTCCGCTACCTCCCCCTTGTGCCCGCCCTTATAGTTTTTTCTTTTTTCTACGCTCGACTCTCAGTCATGACACTCCCTTCCGCACCGTTTCTTCATCCTCAGAATGGTCTCCGTCCTCTCCCCTTTTACTCTTTTTGTATCCCCCGTTTTTTCCTTCTCTGCTTTTCGTTCCTCGTACCTGCCGCTTCATCCAACCATTCCTCCTCTTAACCTCTTTTCGTTTTACCTTTTTTCCTTCGGAGCTTTCTCGCCCCTTTAACACTCACTCTTCCTCACTTTTCCCCCCCAATCTATTTCCCTTTGGACAGACCTAATATCATTAAAAGGGCACAGAGAGCCCCAGGTAACATCCGATTCTCTTGTTCTTCTCGACACAATTCCCCTTTGTTCACTCTTACCGTCTCCCTCTCTCGTCCTGCTCTCCCCCGTCCCCCTGCCTTCCCTTTCCCCCCCCTCTTTATACCCTCCGCTCCTTTTTCCATCTCCCACCTTCTTATCTCTTATTTAATCAAACCTCCGTCATTTCAAAACCCGTCTCCTCTACTTTGTCCCCCGTACGCCCTTTCTATATCTACATGTACTCTTCACCGATTTGTCGTCTCCCTACCCTGCTTTTTAGCCTTCTTGTCTTCCCCCGCCCCTCTTCCCTTCCTCTTCATCGAGGCTCTCCCTCGATACTCTCACACTACGCAATTGACTCCAAACTTTCGGCTATCCTCTCCGACTCGCTATCTACTCTCTAGTGTCGTTTCCCTCCTTGTTATTTACCGTCTGAAGCCGTGTCCTCCCTCCCTACTTACCTCAATCCGGACCAATACTGTTCCGGGTTGATACCTGTCTTAGTCCTGTACTACTCCTTCACTCCCTTTATGTTATTTCATTCTGCCCTTCCCCCCCCCGTCCATCTTCCCCTCCATAACTTGTCTTTGAAGAGTCGTTCCCCATTCCCTCTCTTCCCCTTGTTTCTGTGCGGCCTCCAACCTTTTGTTTTCCCCTGGCTTCCTTATTTTGTTTATCCCCTAGTTCGCTTCTTATCCTTTCAGACAGCTCTTTCTTCCTCCTCCCTACTATACCATCGCATTTTCTTTACTCTGGTCTTCCCCGCTCTTTGGCTTGTCTTTGTCCTTTCCGCGGGCCATTCCCCGTTCTTGCTCTCCGTTGGCCACCTTCTGGTAGTCTAACTTTTTGCCCGTCATCGCCTCTCTCTTTACTTCGCTCCGCCTTTACTTTTATGTCACCTCTGCCTGCCTCCCTCTCTTGCCTTCCCAGTTTCTCCCTCTTTTCCCATCCATCCCATTGGCTTTACATCCTGAATTGGTTTCCAACCCAACTCCTTTCTCTTTTCTTCCCCTAAAGCTGCCTCTCTGCCTTTCGTGCTACTTCCCGCCTCCCCACCTAGCTTTCTTCGGTCCCACCTATCCCCCTAGCGTGACCCTCTTCTCTTTCTTCCTCTTCCCTCCTGCCTCATGCCGTTTCCCCCCCCTCGCCCGTCTCTCCCTCTCCGACGTTCCCTTCTATCTCGCTCTATTTATCATTACTCTTTTTTCCCGTCTTACCCGTCTCCTCCTCTCCTTTCATTTGTCCCTTCCTTTCAACTTCCGAAAGGGCGGTTGGCAAGGTCCACCCAGGCATAACTGGGCCTCGTTGGCGGCCTGGATTAAACATGCCAAGAAGAGGCGATCAAAGATTCACTCACCTTGGTACAGCACCTGGACTCATACCTCGGTGATAGAATTGAATCGCGACCTGTAATTATTGATTGTGTTGTGTCTAGGCCACTACGAATAAAGGATTCAGGAATTCTGCGATCCGGCGAACAGAGGAAAGTGCGCGGAAAAATTTTTTCCGCCCTGCCCACACTTGCGAAGACCGCCACCGTCCAAAAATAAGTGACGTGTGGGGATCTTCGCCACCTCTGGCCGCCAGATCGGCAGGGTCACGAGAAAGGCCTTGCGTCTGGAAAAGCTTCCTGACAGCGGCCAAGATGTCAGTGGGAAAGCGTCACCAGATTCGTCTGGGACATCAGCAGGATTATTCCCACAGGACACGTGAGTCCCGCAGGAGCGTCCGCGGTACCCCTGCAAGCAGGGTTCACCAGCGGACGAAACCACGGCTGACGAGGCCAGAAGGGGGCCACGAGTATTATGTCGCAGTCGACCCTTCCGGACCATGTCTACCACTCGTGGGATGAGTGGGATAGGGGGAAGGCGTAGCCTTCATCCCCGACAGTCCAGGGAAAGAGCATCCACCGCCCACGACTCCGGGATCTCGACCCAGGGAGCAGAACGTCGGAGGCTTGGCATTTCCGGCGGACGCAAACAGATCTATCGACGGGCAGACGGACCGGAAGATCTGTAATCCGTTATGTCGTCGCTGCCCTTCCTCCTCCGCTTTTATTCCATACTTTCTTCCGCATTCTTCCCTTCCTTCCCTCATCTTTCCCCATTTCTCCCCACCTACCTCCCCCTTTTCTGCGCTACCCGAGAGACAGGGGACCACTCAAGAGAAGTGGTACCGCCTCGGGATAGACAGTCCGCAGTACGTGTGATCGCCCGGAATATGGACAGCTGTCCCACGTGACCCATCTCTCTATGCACCACTCGACCAGAAGTCTCGTGTGAAGGCCCAGAGTGGGAGCATCTGTTCTGCCTTGCCGTTTGATATACGACACCACAGTGGTTGTTGTCGGATCTGATGAGGATTTTGCAACCGGCCACCAGTCCTGAAAATGGAGCAGTGATAATCACCGATTTCAGTTCCAGGACATTGATGTGAAGAGACTGTTCCGAGGTCGGCCAGCGACCCGAAACTGTCTCGTCCCGAATGTGACAGCCCCAGCCCAGGCCCGCACGCTTCTGTGGTCAGAATCAGGCGGGGCTGTGGAGAAAGGGAACACCACGCCGGAGGAGATTGATGGGAAACCCGCCACCAAGACAGACAGGTTCCCCCCTCACAATGGCAGTCATCGGGACCAGGAGGTCCAGACTGTCCGTTGCAGGACGATAGTGCGCCAGAAGGTGCAGCTGGATTGGGCGCATACGATGACGACAGTAAGGCACATGTCCACCAAGGCTGGCCATGAGGTCCCAGAACCGGAGCACGCCAACGCACAGCTTGGCTGCCCCGGAAAGGAGCGTAGCCGCATTGAAGACATAAAAAACCACAAAAAAAAAAAAAAAAACAGAAAAACTAAGACTAAACCCAAAAAAAAACCAAACCAAAAAAAACAAAAGTGGCTACACGATCCTTCGTGAGCTACATGACCATGCGAAGATTCAAGCTGCCGCCTCCCAGAAAAACTGGAACTGGCTCGGCTCGAAGTGGGATTTCGATAGGTTCACGATGAAACCAAACCTTTTCTTTCGTGATCTCCTGCACCACCCACTTGGGGTGGGTGATTAGCGAGATCCCTCGTCGGGCGGTAGATCACCCAATCGTTACAGATGAACAAAGGTTGATCCCTGCCGTTGAGAACGGGCCAAACGCCTTGACCAACAGGTGAAGACTCGCGGTGCCGTGGACAGGTACGAACGGGAGACACCGGAAACTGGTACGCTTCTTGTTCTATATGGAAGCGTAACAGACTGGTTCTCCCGTTTCTATCGGGATGGGGGTAGGGCATCCTTGAGACCCAGGAGATGTTTGCCCAACAATTTTTGATTGGGGCAACGGAGAGCATGAGCCAACATCTCCATCCGAAATTTTTTCTGTTTGATGAAGAAGTGAGCGGCTTCAGATTGAGAATCGGCCGCCAATCGCCCGTCTTTTTGGGAGCTAGAAAGAAGCTCGACAAAAGCCCCCTCGAATCGAGGGGATCGGGACGATTGCCTGCGTGCGTCGAAAGTCCGCTATCTCTTGAAGCAGGACCTGACGCTTCTCTGGATCTAAGGGGAGCCGCGTGACCTTCCCGACAGAATGACGGGGCGGAGGAGCAGTGAACTCCAGACGGTAACCGTCTGAGACTACACTCCTCGCCCAGCGATCGCCGACGATGTCTCGCCAGCGATGCTGGTATTGATTAAGCGGCCGCCCAAGGGGGTAACCCCCCCGGCGGAAGCCTCCGAGGGCAAAGGCCTGGAACAGCGGCCGCCAACCCGTCAAACGCCAGATTCCTTGCGAGACGCTGGGAATTGGCCTCTTCCCCTTGCCACGCTTCCGCTTGCCCAGACGTCCCGGAGGAAGCCTTAGAGACTGGCGAAGCGGCGGCAGCGGAAGTTGTAGGCGTGGCCAGCGAGGCTTGGCTGCTTCCTCTTAGAAGAACGCTTCTTTCTCTTCTTCTAGGTGGCAGCCTTAACTTCCCATGCCTCTTGGCGAGCCCAACCTCAAGGGTATTCTCGTTCGTAATAAGAGTCGCAACCTGCTCAAGGGCAGATTTCAACTCCGATCCGAACAAGGAAGACCCCGGACAGGGAAACCCTGTTGAGGCTGTCGGCAAGATGCGGAGAGGCGGCCGCCAGATGCGCTAGGACGTTCTTAAGCCGCAGCACCAAGGTGCGCGACGCAAGAGCCATGGCAATATCCAGCGACCGTGATGCCAAACCCTAGGCGAGAGACACCCGAGCAAAGTCGGGTGAATCCCGGGCCCAGCCGCTGCAATCCCAGATGGTTGAGGAGGTTAGCTGAAAAGCCGAGCAAACGCATGTAGACCAAAAGTCGCCCGTCGATGTCGGCCAGCTCACCCTCCCGAAACCATGAGAAGGCAGACAGGCTGGACCGCCCCCCCCCCCCCCCCCCGAAGGGAGATGCTCGCGGACCTCCCGTTCGAGGTCAGGCACGGCGAAAAGTCTCTCGTAGTCCTCCGAAGGCACTAGGAGGCACGGTCAACTCTTCGCTCGCGCCTAGAACAGGCCTTATCCGGGTCGACAAGGTACTGGTCCACTCTCCGACGGTCTGAGGAAGAGTCAACGCCACCTGAGCAGACGTCTCGGCCGCAGGCACCCAAACGAATTGGGTCGATGTCAGGCACTACCGTCTGCTCCGCGCCTGAGAGATCGAAGGCAATAAGATCTCTCCGAAGGATCTCATACACTTGGCGAGAACTCAAATCAGCAAACCCATCCGCCCTGGAAAATCCGACAGTGAAGCAGAGACTTGCTTCACCAGTCTCCATGGGGATGGTTTTGCCGCCTACGTCACCCGAACCCGACTCCTCGGACCCCATCATCGCAGAGGCAGACGACGGATCCGAGTCCTCGGTGCTGAGGTACCTGCCACGGAAGAAGGCACCCCGGGAGGGGGAACTGGAGGGGGACAGGATACTGGCTGCGACAGCAGCGCCTGCGACGTGGCAGGCTGCTTGAGCCGCCGTCAAAGCAGGCTGTGCGCGGGAACCAAGCCCGGGGAGTACCCTGCCGACACTCCCGCGCAGCCAGACCATGGAGAAAAACCATCGGCCCGGCCATGACGAAAGGCAATGAGGGGGGATACGCCTGAGGTGCAACCCCCCTAGCGTACCCCGGGTTGGGCGGGTACCCAAAAGCCTGGTGGAGGTGGTGGCTGAACACCGTAGCCAGGCACGAATCCAACCCTGTGCAGACTGCTGCCCGTACGCAGCTGCCTGCCCTAGATTGGACCCCGGGATACAACCATGACCCACCGGGATCATGCCTGCCCCCCCTTGTGCCACCCAGGTTGGCACCCAAGGGGGGGACCAGCAAGCGAAGGCGGAGGCACCGCGGCACCGAAGCCATCGCCCCCGGACCCACACCCGCAGGCCGAGACCCCATCCCAGTGGACGGGATCCCTACCGCAGGCAGGGTCGAAGTCGCGGCAGTAGGCGCCCAGCAGGACTGGTGACCACCCGGCCGCCGAAACGGAGGTGGAAGCAGGTTACAGCCTCCGATCGTCAGTCCAGGTACCCACCCGCAGGCATGGGCGCGAACGCCGGAACCGGAGACCATCCCGCAGCAGAGGCAGCAAGTGCCACCGCCGCGGGGAAAGCCCGAGCCCAGACAGGGTTGGTACCACGCAGCTCGCAAGGGAAGCCGCGATTGGAACGACGCCGGCCCAGTGCTCAAGCCCGCACCCGCCCCGAGGCCGCGGGCGAGCACTGCCTACCGCATCGCCAGGTGCAGTCCCTGCACGAGGAGGCACCATCCCCGAAGGGAGAGCGCCAACCCCGGCCTGGCGAACCTCCCGCCCCGAAAGGGGGAGACCAGCCGACCGAAGGATAACCCGGTACCGAGGGACCTAGCGGCTTTGAGGTAGGCATCCACCGAAGGGGAGCACCAGCACCAGCCCGGGAGCTTCAAGCCCCGAAGGGCAAGGCGTAGCAAAGGCCTGAAGCCACCTCTTTCCCATACGGCGGGACTGTTTTTTTTTTTTTTCTTTTAAGGCAGATCAAGTGCGCTCCCTCAGCGAGGTTTCAAGCCCGGAGGGCGATCCCCGGCAGGAGCGCTGGCAGCCGAAGCCGCCGCGGTGGGTTTTGTGTTGGTTGGCAGCCACCACCGGGACCGGAGCCCCTGCAGTGCTCGGGGGAGCACCACAAGCAGCCGCCTTCTCCGACGTAGCATCGCTACGTGTCGACCTGCCTGAGGGAATTGCGAGAGAACTCCCGTTCGCCTCAATCATGTCCCAGGGACTCCCGCCAGTCCTACACAGTAGGATAGGCAAGGGGATCCCTAATAAAATTAAAAAAAAAAAAAAAAAATTGCCCCTTAATGACCCCAGACTTGACCTTCTCGACCCATAACTTTGACGGTCCTAAGTTGCTTCACATGCATGAGTTAACGTTTACCATGCAATGTAAACTGTAGGAGGAGATACAATGTAAAGGAAATCACACTTTTGACCCTGTGACCCCTAGATGACCCTGATTGGGGTCAAAGTCATATAAACATAAATGGGAAGCCTTAGTGGTCATTTGGTGCAAGTTGGTCGGATACATGAAAACCATGGCCACCAAAAAACTTAAAAGCATTGAAATGTTGCCAGAGAAAGAAGAAAGGAAAGGAAGGAAACGCATCAAAAACAGAAACAAGACGGCCTGGAATGACCCTGAAACACGAATAGAGTCTCGTGTAGACTGCCCAGTTTAATATAAAACACAATCGAGAGTAATGGAGTTTTAGTCGTAGTATATTAAAAACTGGATATAAAAAGGCCAAAGTTGTAACAGGGACAGCCTCTCCGCCAGAGAGAGCTGTATAATGCCGTCCCGAACAGTAACAACATAAAGTGTGTGTACACCACCGAACCAATCCAATTGACTCAAAGTAGTTAATTAGTTATAATTGGGGACAAATTACCGGGTTCCGAATTTGGCAGACAAATTGGAAACCTGCAGGGCTTCAGCGAATTTGGCCAGATTTCGCCGAAGTCGCGATCCAAAAATTAAAAACGGACTCAGGACATAGCTAACGGCGGTAAACTTAGAGTTTCACCCTAGTCCTGGCCGAACTAATACCAGCCAAACCTTGTGAATTTCCCTCAAATCGGGAGCTAACAGATCTCACCGGTCAGGTAGAGCCCCCAAAGGGGAAGAGGCACGAGCTTGAGTGGGATCGCCGGTGAGTCAGTGGTATGACGTCACCGGGGATCGCCTGAATAGAAATTTGTGTATATTAGTTTGGGGTCATCGTGTGCCACCAAAGATGCAATTGTGTATTTATCGACATTGGAAACCCCTAAGGAGATTTCAAATATGGGGAGTTATTTGTACTTGTTTACGCGGTACTTTCTTGAAAACTCCCTTGGTTTAGGGGCGCGGGTGATTTGAAAATTTGGACTTTTTGTTTAAAAGCAGACTAACCCCCTAAAAATACACGTCGCGGTTCTCGAACGCTAAATCCCCTGGCGGGAGCGGTTACAAATTTTTTAAATAATCAGATGAAATGTCATTACCCTTGTACCCTGGACCTCACCACATAACCCTTGCACCCATCCCATACCCCGCCACTTGCACCCATACCCCTGCCCCGGGCCCCAACCCCATGACCCCACCCCTACTTCCGGACCCCACCCCATACCTTTGGATCCAAAACCATCCACCAGGAACCCCACCCCATACCTATAGATCCCACCCAATACCCCAGACCCCAAACCATCCTTTATTACCCCCACTAACTATGCACCCCATATCCCCAGACTCTCCACCTCATACCCCCAGTCCACCAGCTCATACCCAGACTCCACCTCAGACCCCAGACTCCACCTCATACCCCCTTACCCTCAGACCCCAGCCCATACCCAAACCACACCCCATAGCCCTTAACCCCACCCCCATATCCACCACCCTGTCCCCCACCGAGTAACCATACCATATTCCCTGTACGCCACCCAATACCCTCCATGTCCCACCGCCATACCCACTCCAGGTCGCCACCCCCATACCAACGTCCAGTCCCACCCCATACCATGCATACGCACACGTGCGGCACACGGTAGTCCACATTAGCGCGCATGTCTGTCGCAATAGGGACTCATCGGATTTCTATCCACATTGGCACACGGAACCTTGCACTCCTCCGTGCCTGTCCCTGCCTGGTCGTTTCGCAGTAGCAATGAACCGCATAATGTTCGCGACGGATTCTTCGTCAGCTTTCCTGAGCGAGATTGCGCACGGACTTGTCTTGCTCTCTTCCAACTCCCTTTACCTCGCGGCCCTGCTGCGTCCGGATATCCTGATCAGCTAGCCGTCTCACGTTTCCGCTAGGTAGCCGGGATCCTATGGCCCGACAGTCTCGCTATAAGGGTGGATGCTACCCCAGGCGTGCATGAGCCTGACGTCCGTCGAGGAGAGGCTGCGACTAGCGCAATCCGTGCATGCATACGCGCATGTACGCACAACGCGCATGTACGCACAAAATACTACTCGCATGACGCCACTACGCGCAGTCATACCGCATATCCGTGCATTCATACTCTGCATGTCCTCGGTCATCATACGCGCATTCCGCGTGACTCATGAAATACTCCTCGCATTCCGCGCCTTAACTACGCACACTGTGCATCCATGATGGCATGTGCCGTGCATGCATAATCACATGTGCTCATACATCTACACATTCATACGCCATGTTCTCCTCTCACAACTCATGCAGACAGTATAGGCTGTGAGACATTTACGCAGTCCTCAGAAAAAAAAAAAAAAAAAAAAGGGGAAAGAGGATCGCTGCCTCCCTTCATGTGCACAATTCCCGCATGTCATACGCTAATGTGCGAACCGCCGCTCATGCTACGCACACGTTTGCATGCATACTTGGCATGTACGTCGTCTGCGCATGCCACGCACTGTTCGCACTTCTGCGCTTCATATTCTCATGTGCTCACGTCTACCATGCATACTCGTATGTTAACTCACGTCAGCGCATGCATACTTGCATGGTA
Organism: Ophioderma brevispina; assembly: GCA_023653785.1. Taxonomy (NCBI): domain Eukaryota; kingdom Metazoa; phylum Echinodermata; class Ophiuroidea; order Amphilepidida; family Ophiodermatidae; genus Ophioderma; species Ophioderma brevispina. Next base: position 34,196 of record JAMKCH010021708.1, on the reverse strand, counting down.
ACCACGTCCTCGCATGCATACGCGCACTGTCACGTCCGTGCAATGCATACGCACATGCGCGCATTCGAGCCCGGTGCTCACGTCTGCCATGCATAGATTTATTAGTTGCCACAAAACCCCTTAAACCCAAAAAACCCCCCTAACACCCCAAAAATCCTTAAACACCACAACCCCCCTTAAACCTGGACAACCCCCCTTAAATTGTGCAACCCACCTTAAATAACCACAAACAAGAACAACCCTTAAGCCCAGACAAACCCCCCCTTAATACCCTGGACAACCCCTTTAAAAAAACCCCGGACAACCACCGTAACCACAACAAGCCCCCTTTAAGCCCATATAAATAACCCCCCTTAACCGGACAAAGTTAGTACCTAATTAGCATATGCCACGCCCATATCTAATCAGCTGAAGGGCATGCCAGGTCCGATCCCACCCACCAAGTTACACCCTCCCCGATAACCCTTATGGTCTCATGTTATCGCGTTCACTAAGATTGTGTTTGACGCCGCCGCCGACTCTTTGACTGATGCAATATCCTCTTCTGCCGTTTCAAGCCAGTGGGATAAACACAAGATTGTGTTGGACTCCCGACGACGCCGCCGTCGATTGCCCCGCTGAACGCCTTGACTGATAGCAAAATCCCCCTTCAGCTTTTCAAGCCAGGGTGGATAAAAAATGGGTCCTTTTTGAGCATCTCATCACTAAAAATGTGGACTTTTCTTGTCTAAATTTCTCTACACGTGGACCATTTTTAGGACAAAATCAACATCAACTCTACCTTGGGCACCTGGTGGGTGGGGATTTGTCTGTGTGTGTTGGTGTTTGTGTGGGGTGTGACGGCCTACCGCTGCTACTCGGACAAACTCAGCCAGTCCACCATTCAGTGAACACAACTCAAAAGATTAGTGTACATACATGTTATGATTTTGAATTAAGTTCTGTAAACAATGACAGACTTTTGACTAGTTTGAGCAATACGCACAAGGTTACAATTGCTTCCCAGTCTTGGTCTTTGGGCATCAAAAAGACTTTCTGGTCGTTAAAATGCATCTTTCCAGCGAAAAAAAGTGCAAACAGTGCACAATTCTAGAGGACAAACAAAAATAGAACATTTCAGCAATAGATGTGCTATATACATAGAGAGCGTATGGCATACAACGTCATACATTAGGAATGAACCCACCAACTTTAAACAGTTTTCTCCCAGGGAGTAACATGTAGTGACAGGAGTTCCAGGACAGGTAATGATATTATGTGTGATGAACCAGTATCACACAGATAATTGTTGGAAATCGTCAAGGGGACCTAAACCTCTGCAAGTTGGATGTTTGTCTCCAGTATGGCATCCCAGTGGTTATATTATCTGTGACTGGTTTACTGCAATACACCTATACCCTAAGACCAGGAAAATAAGTGAAAACCGGTTGGGGGGGAGGTTCTCACACCAATGACCTCAGGGACTTAGCCTACAGACCTCAGTCCTCATTTTTTAGCCTTCTGTATACAGTCGTGTGCGTCAAATGTTTTTCCCCAAATATCCTGATTCCTATGTTTGTTCTTTGTCAAGAAACTGTGGCAGGTGCTCTTAAATTGAAAGAACTCAAGAGTACATTTAATAGCTTTCACGAATGAATTTTGAATTGTTCATTTTGGTTCAGGCAATCAATATCTGCACTCATTTAAATAAAGGCCCCTCAGATATGCCTTTGTACACGATTCTATTGATTTGGTAATTGAATCGCAATTTCAAGGGATACCCTAATGTGTGCTTTACACAACACTCTGGTGGAGAAATGTAATAAATGCAATGCCCCAATGAGTATACCACAACACACCAGGCCAGTTTATTAGAGTTGGGCATGAATAGCAACAAGAAGTGCAATTATATTTTGACTGTTTAGATTCTTCGAGTTTGTAATGAACTCGTTTTTACTAATAACACAAAGAGTTGACAATACACACCAAAAACCATGTTTGAATTTAAGTGATACACCTGTAGTTTTGGCAAAAGGTCAGAGGTCACACTTTTTTGGAACATTTTCTTTCAATGATAAATATTAAGAATTGTGTGCTTCACTGATGAATAAATGCAACAACCAAGAACGTTCTTTGCCTATCGTACGTTTTTCTGATACTGGTTTTGGTGATTAACTGTACATGTTTACTCATCTGCTATGGTTTACTGTTAAACAAAAAAACTAATTTTGCACACGCGCATTTCGGGATGCCCTCTAAAATGAGCCATAACTGAAAATAAAATGCATGAATCTCTCGAATTGATATGGTGATTAAGAAGTATTATTTGTTAGTATAAAGTATATAATAATATTCTAAAATATTACAACTAGTTTTTTAATATTTTTTGATTCATCGGGAACAATCCATTTTTGACTCACACTTTATCAATGACACCTTTTTTTCATGCCAATTTTAAGTATGGGCAATGGTTCATTTTTAATTGTCTTAAATTTGTGTTGATAATTAGTCACATTTTTTCTCAATTAAAACCAAATTTTTCAAAATATTGTCGGAAATTGCAGTCAAATTTACTCAATCTGAAGTCAAATTGTCCAAATTTACTTAAAAAAAGGAAAAATTTTGAGGAATTTTTAAAATTTGGGTTAAAAGTGACCCAAAAATTGCATTCTGTATAGTTACGGTCCGTATTTTGAGCAAAGAAATGATAAGCTATGGGTCCTACTTCCAGACTCTCGGAGGCACGTTCCTACCCAAACCAATCGTGACACATCCCCTCACGGGGTAATAGGTGACTCTATAACTTGAATCTGATCCTTGCTTAGACAAGAAGTTAAGGGTCTCTGGATGGAAAGAATAATTAATTCAGCATACCTTGACAGAACTAAGATAACTAATTATACATACTTGTCTCTGAAGAGCGAATCGTGGTTATCTCAACGGTAATAACTACGAGTTCTTCCATTTTCTTGGTTTTTACTTTTACTTACCCAGGGATTCATATCAAGAAATATGGGGTTGTGTCGTGTTTTTAATCTACTAGGCGTGAGTCCAGAAAAAGAGTACAACCAAATGAGGGGATTTTTTTATTAAAATAACCTAACTAAATTACCACATTAATTTCCTGTGTAGATAGTCTGTTAAAATCAGCTTTCACAATAATGTTTAAATTTTTAAAATCATCAAGAGCCATCAAATTATACAGTTATTTTTGTCAGGTAATCCAATTTCTGCCCCGAACAAATATCACACTGACTACCCCTTGGAAGACTCATTACTACGCAGCGTGAGGGCTTCAAAATAATTAACAGGTTGATTTCTTTTGGCCCGTATTCAAATGCTATCGCAGGACATGTGGTTGAAATGATAATTTTCCATGTCGAATACTTACGATTTAATGACATTTGAAACAGGATAATTAAAATGTAAAATTTTAATGCTTTTATCTGCTATCCAGCCCGATACATGTATTTTTGACGTGTTTCTACGTTGGCAATCAAGCACTGAAAAGAATACGGCGCAAATTGTTGCTTCATTCCAAAAATGTATTCCATTAAATATTATTTTGATATCATGGTTTCATTTTACAAACCCACGATTTAACCATACCTTTTTCATTGGGCGCACTAAATGACGTTTTGCAAAGGTGAACTTGGTAACTGTAAAATAACTATTCAATTTTACTTTTCCTGGATCTCTATTGAGCCAGGAGGGGCAAAGATTTTGAGTGCGGAGCCCGCCCTTCCCCCCCACGCCCTCACCCACAGGCCGGTTACGTGACTGTGTCATCCCCTACATTTATGCAAATGTGAATGAATGAGAATATGTGCAAATCCCAAGATGAACGTAAACCAAGAGTCACTCTTGGGTTACCTAGCGTGTAACTGGGTTCGGGGTAGGTAGGGAGAGGGCGGACTGTGGCTTGGGTTAGCGGGGCGGAATCTTTCACATTGAATACTTTCACTTCCTCCGCAACTGTAAACTGTTTGAACGCATTTATCAATTTTTTAATGCCTAATTTTTATATGAGAGCTAACAAAACAAGGAAATGTTACTGAAAGAAAATATATGAATAGCATAGAGGGTTTTTTCCATGAAAAATCATTCAATTTGTTGTACTTTTTTTTTGACTCACCCTGTACATCAAGAAAGTGTTTATTATGACTGTAGTTGTGGCAAAACCTGTGAGACCTAACTACTCTTGCTACTGGACTACGGGGTCTGCAAAAGCAATTTTGTGCATAGGATGTAATTCAGGTTATTTGCAAATAACAAGCACCTCACAGAAGGTCCAAATAACCAAATAAATGATCATATAAAATGTTCCTTGTGAAACTTGCCACATTTGGTACAAGGTCGAACCTTGACCTTGTGTTAAGGTCCTTAAAGGTCAACGGAAAAACTGGCAACATCGTTTTTCTGAATAGTCAGACCCAGTAGTATCCTTTTATAGTGGTTTCCAACAATAACATGAAACTTCACCAAATTTAACATAGGCCCCTCCACTAACATAAAATTTCAAGGAAATCGCGTTTTCGCTGCGCCCAAACAAAGGCCCTCACATTTCCCCCCATAAAAAGTATTGAAATAGGTAATTCAAAAGATTTTTAAGTAACCTTGTCAGATAGAGAAGGTAACAGCTCCAACTCTAGTCCTCTCCACCTGCCTCCATTTTCCTCCGGCCTTATAACGGGGGCTGGCCCACCGCCCACCGCTTGTATAACGTTCTCCGATATCGATAAATCAGCAAAATCGTAAAGGCTTCGAACCCATATCAAAAGGTTCGCTCCGTTTGCTCCAAGAGTTGCGCCGGCAAACACACTTAATTTAACTTTTATCACGGCCCTCATGAAAAACAGTTGAAATTGTTGAAATTGCTTCATGGGCTCATAATTTATTTTTACCAACATCTTTTTGTTTTTTCGCATTCACTTTTTCTTCTTTCTGTTTTATTTTCGATTCTTTGTACTCGGACCCGGCCCAAAGTGGCACAATTCCAAGCGGCCCATGTGGAAAATTCCACGCAGGTCTATGGTCAGTCCGCTTATGTGCGTGGTACGCAAGCAGAAAGCACTACAGACTACACGCTAAAAATACGCTTATAATTTATTGTAAAAGGATGGTGGCTTTACTGTAAACATGAGCAGTATGATAAGAAGTGCATATTGCGAAGCAATCTGTGTATACCTATTACCTGGTTGTTTTGATTGGGATTGAACAGTGTGGACTGTAGAGATCTCCAAGTACAAAGACAAGGCCCGTATGCAGGAGGGGGTGTGGGTGCCCCTTCCCCCAATTCCAGAAAGGGGCAAAGGACCATTTTACCAGGGGTTAGGTCACTTTTACCAAAACAGCAACTTTTGTAAGCCCTACAGTAGGATCGATCAAATCCATGGGTTCTACTGTATACCCATAGAAAGACAGGTAATAAAAATCAAGGAAAAAGTGGTTTTGTGCGGTATCATGAGGACCATTTCATGATTGGGTGCCACTTTTTGAATTTTGTCTTTCCTTCCTAGCATGTTCGAAATTATGGGATCAGAGTACCATTATTGTGGTTTACCGTTCCTCCTATGGGCTCTACTCCCTAGCGTAACCAAGTTGCTCTGTCACATGTTAGGTGCTTGATATCATAATGTTCCTAAATTACCATTTCTATTGGAAACTGGAAATTGAGGTTATTTTTATCAAGGGTGCCATTCTCAACATAGTACATTTCCCTATTTCCTCTACTTTATTTTTGTAGAGATTACGACCCACATATATTAGGAAAAATTAAGGACATAGGTTTCTTTGTATAAGTATGATATGCAGGCAACAACTCCTTGTGTGGACTTGACATTGTCATGTTCACTTTTCACTCATTTTAAGTGATTCTTAAAAACAACATCAAATTATTTCCTGTAGCAAGGAAATTGTCAATTGCTAACTTAATGTCCTAAGAGTCTTGGACTAAAATATTTTGTATATTGCTCACTTAATTTTGTTTACAGCAAAATGGATGAGGAGCACTCAACCGATTTTCACCTATTTTACATGTAGAATTTGGGGTTAAACAAAAAATGAAAGATTCATTGTACTATTATTTTTGAATACATTGAAGAGCTTTAAATGGTACCCTACACTTAGGATTCATACGATCTTTAAGGATGGGGCAATAATTTTTCTCCCCCACCCCTCTACACTCACTGTTCCCCCTGCCTACCCTCACTCCGTCCCCCCCCCCCATTACCTCGACTCAGTCAATATCATCCATAAATAAATATTTACTATTGTCCGTTCACTTTGTGACTATTAGTCAAAGCAGTCCATCCAAAAACAACTAATTTTTTCAATGCATCAAAGATATCATTAGTATATACCCAATTTCAGTTATTTTGTTAGGGCTCTTTGGTGTCACTAAAAATCACAATGAGTTATGTGTCCTATTACGCTCTTTAAATTAATGCCAGACCACTAAAAATGTGTCTGTTCACACCCATTTGTCACATCCATCAAAAAGGAGTTTTTGGATAAAAATACCTATCAAACTCATCAACCAACTTGTTTGATTGGCTTTTTCACATTATTGAGTTATTAAAAGTGTTAAAAATACAAAATGTTGCGACTCGGGGAGTTCTAAAGTTCTGGGTGACGGGTTTGGTTGCGGTTGTCTCGCCATAGTGTGTCACTTCTTCAGTGATCGCTTCAGTTTCAGTGATCGCTCCCGTTCACTCAACTAGCGGGAGCCTGCGCGAAGCGCAGGCCTCCCGCTAGTATTTTATAATGTCATTAAGGTTGTTTGATGTATTTCAGAACCATTTCCATTTTTAATTTTTTCATAAACATTGTCTTTTAGCCTTGCTCAGTAATGCATGGGTTTATGAAACATAATTTGAAGCAAAGAGGCCAGAAAAACATTTTAAATTAAAAAATGTGATAGGTTCTTGTAAAAAAAATTCAGTTGGACTGAATAAAACATAATTCTTCAGATTAAAAAACTACTCATAATGATGCAAGTGTCCGTTCACAAGAAAGTAAGTGTCACTCCACCTAAAACTTGCAATATACTGAAGTCCCAATAAAGTGGTTTTTGAAATGTTCTACTACTGTGTTGTAAGAACTCGTAAAATGTTAAATCGTCAAGCATTCTTTGGTTGAAAACAATTTTATTCAACATCATTCGTTTGTAAGGTTTTTCGGTACCCGCAAACCCGGGTTGTATACCCATAGGGCTACAACTTGGTTGCGGACAATATGGTACGTAGGCCAGCACAAATACTTATGTACATGTCCGAGAACAATAATGCAGCATAGATGATACTGCATCGTGGGCGCAGTACTTGAGTATATTTTCACATTGGCTTTTCGGCATGTTTTACCCTAACAATCGCCATTTCTATTCAATAGAATTGCGAACTTTGGCTTTACTCTACTGTCGGCTGGAGACGTTTAGAAACTTAAGTACTTTCTAAAAAGGAATTTTGAAGAGCACATAATAGTCCATTGTTCCCGTTCAAAAATCGGCTTCGTAAGGGTACTGTCGAACGCCACTACTTAGTTTCCGTTCACTTTTAATATGTCACAATCCAATTTTTTACAAACATTGATATCAATGATCTATTTATATCCTGGTGAGCGGGCAGTTATTTGCCTACCTAACCACGAGTTAAAATCCATTTGAATTATTGAAGCGATAACATTGCTATTTTCTGTGAAGTAAACATTAGTGTCAATTCCACTTTTGGTCACAAATACACCTTGAGTTGCCATATATCTCTGAAATAACAACCAAATGGATTCAATTTGTCCTAGAGTAGCCTGGGGTATATTTCTTCTGGTGCCCACATGTCAATATCATTATACATGACCAAGTCAATGTACATTATCCATTTTGTAGTAGAAATTCCATTTTCAACAACATACCAAAAATTAAACAACTTGAATTTTATTTGAGAGGAGTGAACAGTTAAGCTTGCCAGAAGTATTTATGAAAACCTGTAAGCCTTGGCAAGAAGAAACTGAGTTAGTAAACACACTTTGAAAACTTGACCCCCTCATTTGAAAAAAGTGGTGCCATATTGTGACATGGGACATATCATTTAGCAGCACTGCAATCATGCCCATTGTTTGAGGGTTGTGATAAAGAAGCTCTTCATACAGGTGAATGCAATGGAAGATGAGTGACCATCTCTCCAATTCCAGTGGGTTAAATCTTTTTTTTTAAATCGCATCTATTTTTCCTGAGACCGAGGGTCGCACGTCCTGAACTTGGGGGGGGGTGCCCCTTGACCTCCGAAGACCAAGTTTGTATTGTTAGTGAACACAAGGTCATGCTGTGGGTCCATTCAAGTCAAAGGAGGTCAAATGGGGTAACTAAGGTTTATGGGACATGAAACTTGGAGGGTGGGGTATTAGTCCTACAAGTCGCTCAGGTGTATTCAGGTCAGAATGCGAAACACGAGGGTCATTCAAGCCAGTGATCGCGAAACCCGGGGACAGCCTAGGTCTGAAGAAAGAAGTAGTACAAAAACATATTGTCCAGTCAATTACGTCTTTGTTATGTGCTACTCCTGCAAACACAGACAAATGAAAAGTACCAGAGTTAAGAAAATGAAGTTCAAAACATGCTGAACTGTGCAATCCTATGTCTGTCATTGTGTCTGAGCCTGGAGGGTGTGTACTGAGCAAAGATGAAGACAACACCAGTAGAAGGGTGTGGTGTTAGTGTGTTTGTATGTGTGTGGTTAGCGGTGTGGTTAGGGTGTGTAAGTTCCCGAACCCCCCCCACCCCCCCCCCCCAAAAACCAAAAAAATAAATCCTGTGTAGCCCTGCAAAGAACACAAAGGAGTGACAATTACATCCATCTTCAGTTGGGCAGGGGTACCGGAAAGATTTTTTGATTTTTGCCACCAGTCCCACCACCTGCTGAATTCAGGCAGTTAAATGTTGAAGGAGTGGTGGCAAAATACTAAAGTCCAGGTACCTTAAAAATTTCACCGCCAAAATTCGTTATAAAGGTGCATAGGGAGGATTTTCCAATAACTTGTGTCCGAAAAAATATGAAGATTCTGATTTTGGCAGTGGTGTGTAAAGTTTATATCATAAAATATTCCCAAGGTAAGGATTAGGCCCGTGAAACTCGATTATTAGTTCGCGTCGCAACGCCGTGGTAGGATTTTTTGGGCCGCGCAGGAATCGAGAGATGAACTTTCAGAAAAACAAAAAAAAAAAAAAAAAACATGAAAAAGCGTAAAAAAAACTGAAAAAACGCGTGAAATACCGCAGAAATACCCCAAATCGGGCTGATAATAAATCAAAACGCGTCGTAACTTCGGCCCAATAAAAAGTAACTGGAATTCAGTTTTTAAACTGAAGATTCTCATGGCATGGCCGCGTTAGCGGCCGAAAATCTGAAAATTAATTCATTATTTTGAAACATTCTGTTCAAGATCACCTTTCAGCGCTATTGAAATTTTTATAGGAAACCGTCTCCGGAACAGTCTCGGAAGTTTCGGAAAATGAGTCTAAAAATAGACCAATATCGTTGGTATTGGCGATCCCTGTAGGTTCATTTCAATGTAAAAATACGCATGTAGCCCATTGCAACACGTAAAAAACGTTTGTTTTTGTGAATGAAATAATGAAATCCTGCAAATACCTGAATAATGAATGAATGAAAATAGTTCCCTCATTATGGGTCGAAAAAGTGCCGAAAACTCACAATGAGTTTCAAGGGCCTTAAGCTGGGAACCGTTTCTTTGGTACAAATTTTTTGTTTTTTGAAATTTCTAAATTTCGTATAGGAGCATAAATACGAAATTCAGCCCCTAGTATGGTTTCTATTGAAATATAAACAAATCACCTTTGGTTTTCATTTTTAAATGATTTTAAAGTTATTCTTGTAAGCCCAATTAAAGGGTTAGTTATTAGTAGAGAGAATTTTTGAGCATATAATCTATACGAAATCACCACATATCACAGAAGAAAATATGGTATGACTTGAAATCTCTCGTTGCACCTTAATGGCATTTTAATCAATTACATGGTGCACCTGAGACGTGTCTTCACAAACACAAATTTAAACGCATTACCATGACAGCTCGATAGAACAGAACAACTTGATTTGAACAAGGCAAACCAATCATCAAACAATGACCAAAATAGTCATGCCTAAAAAAAGTCCCAAAAACATTGATGACATTATTTGACAAATTACAAATGATACATGTAAAAATACCAATGCTTACACTCGTATATATATTTCTTCAAATAACAGCGTTGAAGATCGGGACGCAAAAATTGCAGGTTAAAATCTCGTTGTCTTCAAACCAATTAAAGGGCTACGCGTTACAACTGGCATTGCTTTCACTTTCAGCAATGAAGCATGTGGATTTGTTGTGTGGCTCCCGGTAGTTCACGGTGTTGTTTTAGGTCTACGCCACCGCATCGCATGAAAGCGTTTAATAATAAAAATATAGCGGGATGTCAGCAAATCGCCTGACAATCACACCCGCAGGGGCATCTAAATAAACGCGGGAATTAGGACACCGATTCAAGGAGGGAATGGATATGTACTGCATACTGATCTGCATGAAATCTGTAGCTATAGTTCGCCAGTCGTATAACGTGGCGCTATCACGCTACGTATCCCCGGCTAACGTCATGAATACGTTTTTATGGCATACTAATATGTAGCTATCGAAAATGGTGGCGCTATCACTATCGATATCGAATTGTCTATGGGCATGTGTACCCAGTGTCACCCGCCTGGATTCAACCGATCTGGAGTTCGTTGCCCCCAGAAAACTGACCAATCATATACCGCGAAGGAAAAAAGGCAACGCCTACGTTAAAGGTTTGCAACGAGAGGAGATTTCAAAGTCTTCCATATTTTCTTGATATACAAAGTCATTATAGTGATTTCATATAGGGCTTGCAGATGAAATGTCCGAGATCACTGAACGTTAAAAGTAGTGTATATTATTAAAAAAAAACGTAGTACATGTTGGCGGTTTTTGATTTATTAGAAATCAGTTCAGGACGAGTCCAAAGGCTCATCAGATGATTTTTACAAAAATTTACACTTGTAGTTTTTAAACAATAGCAAATTTGCATAACATTTGCAATAAATTTGATTATGGAATGATGCTTTCTAAAAACCTTTAAACTCGAGAAGAAGTACATAATCAAATCACTATGCGGTTTTTGCATTTGGTTAGAGTACATTTTGTACATTTGAGTATTAGTAAACTAAATATATAGATATATACCGAAGGAAATGAACACCATTTTTTTGTTTTTTTCTTGCATTTTTTTCTATTTTTTAAAAATGACCTTAATTTCTCACCATTTACTGCTTTATTATCACCAATTTAGCAAATATTGAACAAACTATTACATTTTGTACATCTTTTTTTATTCCACCAAACCCAAAATTGGTACTCTAGCATTCAGAAAATGTCAAACTATGAATGAAATTTAACAAAGACGTCATGAGACCGCTTTCAGTCCCGCACACTCGTATTCTCCTGCATTGTCTGCCATTGCATATTACTGCACACATGTATAGTGAGGTGTATCAACATGTGCGTATTGGGTGGCCTACGGACACCTATCAAAAAAACATTGCTTTTTTTAGAAATTTAAAATAAAAGGTACCAGTACTTCTCTGGTGAAATTTACCAATATTGACACAGAAACTTAAAAAAAAAGGTAGTTTCATAATAAATTCTTCATTCACGGTATCTGGTGTACAAATAAGTGTGAAGCGCGCGACGGTCTTCGGTCTCCCAATATTGTTGTAAATGGTTTAAAAAAATAAATTTAGCACGAACGTCCGGATTTGAACACTTAATTCTTAGAAGATAATAATCTACCCATTGCATTATCAATAGATGTCAATTGCCATCAATTTCAAGCATTCCTTCTTAATTTCCTTTATCATTTCCCTTTCTTTTATTATTCTTCTTTCTTTATAATTATTGGTAAGTGTTTATGTAAAGTTCTTCGTCTCTAACTAGATCGTGTTATGTTATCTTGTCATCTCTCTTTCAGGGACGCCGTAACAGGGCCAGGGGTGGGGTTTCAAATACTTGTGTCCCGAAAAAATATGAGATCTGCTTTTGGCACTGGGTTAAAAAAAGGCCTTGTTATAGCAAATATTCCCATATGTCGTATTAGGCCCTTGAAACTCGTTATTAGTTTCTCGTCGCCCGCCCGTGTTATGAATTTTTGGCCGCGCAGCATAGAATGAACTTCAGAAAAAAACTGAAAGCGGAAAAAAAAACTGAAAAACGCGTGAAATCCACCAAAATACCCCCAAATCGGGCGAAAATAAATCAAAACCGCCGAAATTCTGGGCCAAAAAAAAACTGATTCAGTTTTTAATAAAACTGAAGGATTCTCATGCCTGTCCCGCGTTTCCGTCCGAAAAATCTGAATAATCATTATTTTTGACAATTCTGTTCAATCTCACCTTTCAATGATATTGAAATTTTTGATAGAACCCTGTCTCGGAATCTCGGAAATGATCTAAAAATAGACGCATATCGTTGGTATTCGTCGATCCCCGTTAGGTCATTTCAATGTAAAATACTCATGTAGCCATTGCAACACACTAAAAAAACTGTGAAATAATGAAAGCCCTGCCAATAAGTGAATAATGAATAAATGAAAGAGTTCCTCATTATGCTGAAAATGGTGCCGAGAAACTCACAATTGAGTTTCAAGGGCCTAACTGGAACCGTTTTTTGGTACAAACATTGGTGAAATTTCTAATTTCGTATAGGACAATACGAATCAGGCCTATAATGTTTTCTATTGATATAAAACACATCACCCTTGTTTTCATTTTAAAATTGATTTTAAGTTATTTCTGTAACCCATTAAAGGTAGAGAGATTTTTGAGCATCTAATCTAATACAAATCAACAAAATATCAGAACTATCAGATAGACTATAAACTCTTCGTTCACACCTTAATGCATTTTATCATATACAATTGCGCACCTGATGACGTTCTTCACAAACACAAAAGATCTTACACGCATTAACCATGCGCTCGATAGAACAGACAAACTTGATTGAACAAGGCAACCACCATCAACAATGACCAAAATATCATGCACTAAAAAGTCAAAAACATTGATGACATTATTTGACAAATTCAATGAATACATGAATACCAATCTTCCACTCGTATATATTTCTTCACATACAGCGTTGAAGTCGGGCAAATTGCAGTAAATCTTCGCCCGTTGTCTTCAAACAATAAAGTGCTACCGTACACTGCATTCTTTCACTTCAGCAATGAAGCCTGTGGATTTGTTGTAGTGGGCTCCCTGTAGTTCACGGTGTTTAGGTGCTACGCCACCGCATCGCATAAAGCGGTAATAACTAAAATAATATGCGTGAGTCACCAACTCGCGCTGAGCAAGCACAACACGCCAGGGATCCAAATAATCGGATAGACACTCGAGCAAGGAGAATGGATATGTCTGCATACTGATCTGCATGAAATCTGTACTTAGTAGTTCGCCAGTCGTACGTGTCGCTATCACTCTACGGTCTCCCCCGGCTAACGTCATGAATACGTTGCTGCATAATTATTATGTACTTATAATCGAAATGGTGGCGCGTATAACGATCGATATCGAAATTGTCATGGGCATTTGTACACAGTTGGTCACCCGCCTGATCACACGATCTGGAGTTCGTGCCCCCCGAGAACTGACACAATCATAAAAAAAAAATAAAAAAAAAAACCGGCGAAAATGCCCCGCCTCCGATTAAAGGTGCAACGAGAGATTTCAAGTCTTCCATATTTTCTGTGATATACAAGTCATTATAGTGATTTCATATAGGGCTGCAGATTAAAGTTCCGGATCACGAACCGTAAAAATAAGTACAAATGTTGCGTTTTTTTGATCATCCGTTCACGATTCCAAAGGCTCACCAGAATGATTTTTTACAAAAATTTACCCTTGTAGTTTTTTAAACATAGCAAATTTGCATACATTTGCAATAATTTTTTTTCTGAGGATGCTTTCTTCTAAAAAAACCTTAAACTCGAGAAGTGCATATCACATCACTATCGGGTTTGTTGCATTTTGGTAGGTACATTTTGTTAATTTTGATATTCGTACAAATATAATAGATATATTTTTAAAAAGAAAAAACCAAACCCAAATTTTTTATTTCTTTGATTTTTTCAATATTTTTTAAATGGACTTAAATTTTCACCATTTACTGCTTTATTATCACCATTTCAGCAAATCTGAAAACTATACATTTTGTACATCTTTTTTATTCCACCCAAAACCAAATTGGTTACTCTAGCATCAAAAATGTAAAATAATGAATGAATTTACAAGACTTCATTAGACGCTTTCAGTACCGCACACACTCGTATTCTCTGCATTGTCTGCATTGCATATACTGCACACATTGTTTATAATAGTGGCGTGTATTCACATTGCGTATTGGTGGCCTACGACACATATCAACATTCTTTTTTTTTTTAAATTTTTAAAAGTCAGGTCCTTCTCTGTTGAAATTTACATATTTTGACACAGCAACACTTAAAAATAAGGTAGTGGCATAAAATTCTTTCATTACACGGTATCTGTGTACTACTAAGTGTGAAGCGCCGGTTCTTTCGGTCTCCCACATCTTGGAAATTGTAAAAAAAGAAATTTCCATGCACGAACGTCCGTATTTGAACATTATTCTATTCCTTAGAAGATAATAATCTACCCATTGCATTATCACAATAGATCTCAATTGCCATCAATTTCAAGCATCCTTCTTAATTTTTTCCGTATCATTTCCCTTTCTTTATTATTCGTTCTGTCTTTATAATTATTTGTAATGTGGTTTATTTAAAATTTTTTTCTCTTCAATCTCCGCGATCTGGTTTTTTCTTTTTCTTCTCTCTTTCAGGGCGTAACAGGGCCAGGTGGGGTCCTCAAATTTTCCCCGGTTTAACATTTTTGCCCGGCGCAAATGCAGGCTTCCAATTTCATTTGTTCGCCGACGGCGCTTCGTGCAAGGGCAAGAATTTGTAGACCTGAAGGAGCCCGGCAATGTTCAAATCAGTTTCATTCACTTCACCCCCTTCATTCCTTCACTTTTCTCCTCCCTTATTTCCCTTCCTTTTTTCCGGTCGCTTGAGCACAAATTCTCGGTCAGACCGTTGGGGGGCAATGTGTCCCCTTCCACCTGCCCTGTTACGCCTACGCGTTCTGTTGTCCTCTCCCCTCTCTCACTCTCCTTCGTTTCTCCTCTTATCTAGTCTTACGATCCATCATTCTTGTTTCATCAAAGGAGTTTTTCGTATTCGCTGAATACTAAAATCATTCTTATTGCGATGGCGCGCTTTCGTTACACTTAGTATATTTGTTAAAATAAATAAAAACAACTACAAGCTTTATATGTTTTTGAATATGTGTTTATTATTATACATTTGTTACCCTCCAAAATAAAAATACGCTTTCATTCATGCCATTATTGGGGAGAAGGTAATCAATGTTAGATAATAGTACATAGAGCGGAAAAAAAGTATCGCAAACAGTTCATCAGAGTTTTCCTGTAACATATTCGATCATATTATGATCTTGTCATAATCCCAGTTAACATTCTCTAATAAACAGAGTTATAGGCCAGGGAAATTAGCCAAAAGTAAGGAGGCTTAAGTTAACACCTACGACAATTGTAATTGTCGTAATTTTCACTAAACTATCTTAACAAGACCATTCTTTGTATAATAGATTTAATTTGTCATCATGTTTGGCTAAAATTTGGTTGTTCCACATACAATTTACATGGGAAAAAAAATCTTTCCCTTGCTTAAGATGTGAATTTCCCTTTTTATATAGCCCTAACTGTAAAGCAGCTTGGCAATTTACATAGAGGTTAAAAAAACAGGGGCTAAGGGGTGCATTTCCCGTGATCCCACCACGTGCCCCCCGACGTTACAAAAAATGTTGAGATTATATCATCTAAACCGTCAGCCTTTGAGTACTTCACGTGTACCTAATCTTCGTCAATTGGTCGTTTCTGTAAGAAATTCGCAATTTTGTATTTTTTACCGAAATTACAAGCACAGCGGTCTATGGGACCTTGGGAAAACAAGCAATTGCTCAATACACAAAACCGTAAGATCGGATCAACCAACTTTTGGGAATAAGCCTTTTCTCAAGACTATCTAGTGAACCATGAATAAAAATGGAAGTTGCTGGCAGCATGAAACGGCGCCTTTAAATAACAAAGTCACATGATTAATCCTGAAACACTTAATGGTCCTTGGAAAATGCTTCCATTTTAAAACGAACCTGATGAGAATTTGTTTAGCCTTTTTCTCCAAGTAAGTCCCACGCTATTACATGGACGTAATTTTTAACCCTTTGTTATTTTTCTTTTCAGTATTTGCATTAAAAATGTCATCTAAAACGTAAAAATAAAACAAACCACAACAACAGCAGCAGCCAAAACCAAACAATTTACAAAACCCACAAGCATTGCATTTATACTTTTGAATATATTCCATCTTATACGTAATGAAATGTTTCTCTGGCAACTAACCATGAAGAGAAATAGAATTCGATACATGAAATAACCAAGGGAAAATTATTAACAGAAGTGTCATAAAAACAAAACACAAAGCCCTATGCGTTTGTGCGTTTTTTAAACATAAGTCTTCGATGTTGTTGTGTAAAATATATGTTGGGAAAAATGTAAAGCATAGATATCCTAACCGATATCACCTCTTTTGAGGGTCCCTGTAAAAATCTTGTGATTATTATCGTGCATTGTTAAAATGTTCTTTTGTCTATTTTTTTTACCCCTTTAAATTACGGTCAATCCCGGTTATTAAACAATCGTCGCGCTTTATTACTGATATCTAACATAAAAGTACATATTTGAAAGCAGAACAATGTAATATCGGGAGTTAGGTAACAATACCACACAAAAGGTAGTATTTCAATACCTAACCGTTTTGTCATATTTCCATTAATATTACGTGTTTAATTTAGTTACCGGTTTTTTAATGTAAAATATGAACTATAAAATATGTTTTGATTTCTAATATGCCGTCATTCAAAAAAATGCAAAAAATCTTTTTTCTCTTTTATTTTTAATAAATCGTTGTAAATTTTTGATAGAACTCAATCCCATTTGTTGTATATTTAATAATATTATTTTTTTCTCTTTCATTTTTGAAAAAAAAAAGAGTTTCCATATTTACTTACCATTCAATATCTGTAAAGTTTATATGTAGTGGGTAATGTATGTGTTGTCAGGATTCTCTGGTACATTTACCTGTTGGATTTATAATACTTAGTGTATAATAATGCTGATATTCTTTAAAATTCGATTAAGAGCTCAACTTTTAAATTGAGTCATATAGGCATGAAAATTTTTTTTTGGAATATAAACATTTACCATATTGGTCTGTTATCAAACCCCCTCATTGAAATCCTTTTTTCATTATTTTTCTTGTAATTACAGCTACACTGCAATTTGTAGAGTAGGACTTTAACGCTAAATCATTTGGCTAACGGTGGCTACACGACCATGGGGTAATTATTTTATTTCAATTGATGCTTTCTCCCTCACCTGGGTGAATCATATTTTTTCAGGTACATTGCTCCAGTAACAGAATTAATTGCTCATAGGCTAACCTCATTTACATCGAAAGGAACTATTTCCTGGACATTTCCATGAATTTTCTCTTCCTATACAAATCTAATTTTTGATGGATCAAACTAAAGGGCAGGTTGTCGATCGGGTAACCCACCTTTAATTGAAAATGTCTTTTCCCTGATGACTACTTCTTCGGTATGCATTAAATGGTGAGGGCTTATATGTTATAATCACTTGTAAAGCGAGTTTGGGGATACTTATATCCCTAACTTGTTTTTTTTTTTTGCACTTATCAAAATCACGGAGCGGACCCTCCTTGGTTTTAAAATGGTGAAATTTCTCCCTAGATCTAACAAGAACCATCACGCTACCTCCCCTTTTTTGCGGTGATCGGCTCAGGTTGGTAGAAACCAAGAATTACAAGTACATTTAGTTTGAGTATTTCAATTATAAGTGCTTGACTTTCGCAAAGATTAATAAATTTCACTCTCTCTAAAATACATACAGTGATTATATGAAGTCGAAGGCGTTGAATTATATAAAAGTAAATTAATTTCATATTAGTAAAAAGTATTAAAAGGATAAATTGCACTGTGTTTATAGTGGATATTTGCCCTTAACAGAGTATAAATATGAAATTCCACTCTCAAAGTGGGAAATTACACCCCAAAACTGATTAGTCATCAGGCAGCTCACCAAATTATTTTGCAAAACTTGTGACACAATTTGGGATCAAATCTGATTCAAAGTTTGATACCACATAGTTAAAGATTGATAATATCTTGATTGGTTCCCACTGTCATATTTTCCGTAATCAAATGACCAATTGTTTTAAGAGTTTGCACGTCTTTTCTCTAGTTTTTCTCTTTCAACGCCGTCTTCAAGTCAGTGAACTCTTATTAATTTGAAACAATTTGAAGTATTAACTTGAAACATATATTAACTTATTATTTGAAATTGATATTGTAAGTAAAGCATAGCTCCCAGTTAGTTAAAGCTTGGTGTCCCAGAACCCAATCGCTTCTCACAGACTCCGGTTATCATGTTTCTGCTGATGTTGGGACCGTAATAAATTCTAGCCCTTTTTGAAGATAAAAAAATAACTACATTTCATGAACTCATACGACATCACACAGTGTTCTTCCTGAAACTAAAAGTTTAATTTAGTTGACATTCTTATATTCGCAAACTCTAGAAATGTACTTTCTGCATCATTCCGGGGTATTATGGCTTTATTTTTGTTGCCTCAATTAATGATTTCTCACTTTCACCAGTGGACGCAGTTGTAACACCTATACTGACAACGTCTATATCATACTGAACTCTTGTTGAATTCTTATAATGAACTATAAATTGGCTTCACCATATGAAAATCTTGTTAACGAGAAATTACACGAACAATTAAAAAACAGTGTTTGTCTATCATCATCGAACATCGGCATTTTCTCTTGTAAGAAGCCAACTTTTTCTGTGATCAATGAGTCGGGGGCACATTTCAGTTTTCTTGTTTCGTTTTGTCTGTTTGTCTTGTTGGTTTGTTAATTTTATCTGAAATCAGTTTGAGAGCGATGTTTAAAAGAGAAAACCTAAAGCAAAGTTAACTGATAATCTTGCAATTTTCAGCAGTATAGCATACTGTCATATATCATTACGTATTTATGTAGGTGGTCAACTGATAGGGCCTTTGTTAATGTACTTCCACTCACACAATCATGGTCATTTTTGTGTAATTGCTAATTAGTTTACTTAATTATGTGGATTTTATAATGTTTTGGTTATATGAAAGTTGATTCAATGACAAGAAATACAACTTCATCAATATGTTCGCCTTCTGTCGTTAAAACGTTTTCAGTACTCATTGAGAGCCCTTACCATACATGTATTGCCAAATTTATTACAAAATGAAAGAACCTGCTTACAAACCCTTTACATCGACTTATAGGCATATTTTTTTAATTCTTTGGTTTTTGTTTGTTTTAGGTTGTTTTTTTGTTTTTGTAATTAAATATACAACCCAATTTCCCATTTGTTTTCTCCATAGCTTCAACATCCACGTGGCCAAGATTCAAATCACGCTTTTGGTCTCGGACAAATATCGTCCAGAATCTCCACGTGCATACTGTAGGTCGGCGTTTTTAGATTTTTAAAAATGTTAAAACTAACCCTGTAGAAGAACATTTTATAGTATATCATTTCTCAGAAATGTTGCATTCACTTTGTGTTGCTTAAATATGGTCGTCTTTTGAAATCAAATACAGTAAAACACCAGAAAATTAACCGAATTCAAGCCGGAATTTCAAAATGTGACTTGCTGATAAAAGTCGTTGACTTTCTATTGTAGTGAATGACAATAGGCGAGTGATCCCGGCGAGTGAAACTCTACACGTGAGAATACATCTATGTTTTAATTGTGTAAAACAACGAGAATCAGATTATTTGACATAACGTGAATATTAAGCTCGGTCTGGATCTGATTTTTGCACTGTTGATGCCAAACAATTACTTATTAAATATACTAACCCGAAAGACGCTCGTTGGAAGATTTTAATGTAACAGAAACCGAAATGGGTCATTTTGTTTGAAAACCCATTTTTATATAAAATATGCAATATAACTATTTACGAATGATATATGAAATTATTTATTTGCAATTACTGGAAACACACTTTGTTAGCTAACGATTCTGAAAACCCGAGTTCTGTAAGCATTTTTGATTTGGATTTTATGGGCAATAATCTAACTCCCTGTAAACATTAATTTATTATGTAATTTCATGTTAATGAGGCTTAACTTTTTAAAAATATTTGTTTAAAATCTGTAAAAATATGGTGAGAAAGCCTCAGATACTGGACATTAAATTGAGCCAAAAATTCAACATGTACTCCAAAAATTACGTTTTCCGCTTAACGAAGCGACATTTCGCTATCATCTGCAAGTCCCTAATATACACGAATCCGACGGGGAAGCCTTGAGAGGACACCCTCTACGTCGCGGCCATTACTGGGGGGCATTCCTGGCCACCAAACACATTACACACACGCCCGCATATTGCTTAACGAACGAATAATAAGCCATAAATCATGATAATATAATTACAAACCTAACCCCTTTTCTGTGCATTGTTAACAATGTTCACCGTTTCCATTGGAGATGTTGTAAGGCTGATGTCAGGGACTGCCTAAACGTAATGCTCAGGCAAGTGTCTTACTGTTTTTGTAAAATTGAGTATCTCGCCCACTTGCGTGACTGAGAAATGAAACTCTTATGGTTATAATACGTGTTAAATGTAATAACAGCCCGCTGAGAAATATTTTTCGTAAAATTCAAACATCCAGACAAAAAAGAAAGTACACATAGAATCTTGATATTCCGTGTACGTGAAACTTGAAGTTCCCAAACCATCGTATTTTTGCTTGAAAACGTGACATCTTCCGATGCGGGTGTTGGGGTTTTAGAACGGGCACTTCCGCTCTTCCGTGCCCAGGTGATCGATTCGGAATCTGAACAAAATTAGTCTCGTTTTGTGGCATGGAATGTGCTACGCCTGGGACTATCATTACACGTGAAAATGACCAGCGAGTTGAATGTGGTATTTAGACTGACATGGATCCGAATGTTTCATTTGTGTCATTATCGAGTGAATTCGCACGCCGTCGTTTCATTTTGTAACTTTTCATCTCTAGTTGTGCATCCACGAAATTTCAATTATTTTCCTTGCCGATGATTTGTATATGATATATACAAATGGATAACAGTGACATAGTGTTGTTTTTTGGCCGTCAGAACTGATCAAAAATAATCGGGCTTCTTTGTGTCAAACACTGTAACGTAAACGCGGTGTATAACGAAAATGCAAAATATTGCCCCCAGTCATGGCGGATAGTGAGTGCGCCGCCCACGCGTAGGGCATAATAGTCGCCGTCGGATTCGTGTATAGCTAAACGCTCAATAGATTCCTACCTTTTCTTAGTTTACAGAAATACTTTAAGATGGAAACAAAGGCTATTTCTATATTCTTATATAGTGGGGGAGGATGCATCC
The DNA here is from genome assembly GCA_023653785.1 of Ophioderma brevispina. NCBI lineage: Eukaryota > Metazoa > Echinodermata > Ophiuroidea > Amphilepidida > Ophiodermatidae > Ophioderma > Ophioderma brevispina. The sequence goes on along the minus strand of JAMKCH010021708.1, from coordinate 12,551 downwards.
ATTGGCTACATCGCTTAGCATCAAGAACATCCATGTTGCCAAAATTGGAAGGCGACAGAGGGCGGCATCTTGTATTCAAAATGCCGCCATTTTCACAATATTTTTCCCCATATCTCATCTAGGAGGCAACAAACGAGACTCAAATGGTGCAAAACCCTGTTTATACTACCAAAGATCCATAAAAGCAATTTCCCGAGTTGTAAATACTTTCGTTATGGTAGCCATCTGAATTTCAAATGCTGCCATTTTCATTATAATATCGTATCTCATCCTCCGAGCACAATGCAATCCTAAATAGTGGCCAATACCCATGTTTGTAATACTAAGGTTTGTATAATATATTTAATTAAGTTGTAAAATAACTTTGTGTAGGCAGCCATCTTGTATTTTTCTAATGGCTTGCATTTTCATTATTTTGATTTATATCTCGGCTTGTGAGGCAAATACGAGATGAAAAATGGGGTATACCCATGTTTGTGATACTAATGGTTTTATAAAAACACTGCCTAATGTAAATACCTCGCTATGCAGCCATCTTGCATTTCAAAATGGCTACCATTCTTCATTAAGGGAGTCCAGTACCAAATCCTCACCATGGAAGTGCAACACCCGCTATAGTTCCTATACAACTAGAATCGAGCGTACTTTTTTGTAGTTTTGTGGCGGAATATTTGTCCTAGAGGTTTGCTTTTTGGTATCATGTATCATCATCAGTGTTATCTTTCATATTAACGTATATTTACAAAATGGAATGAAAAGGCGTCTTGGCGGTATGAACGGCGCCATATGTGAACCGCCGATAAACCCGATTCTGTGGGGCTCAGAGTTAGAAAAACAGGGTGTAATTTCAAATCTACATTTTCAAAAACTGACATTTTCAACTTGAATGTAGGTTCAAAGAAGATATTTAAAGATTTCATGATTAAAAATTTCTCTCCTGCAAATTTCATTGATCTATGAGCCGGGCAAAGATATGAAATACAAGAAGCACATAACTAAGCACGTGTTTCATAGGAAACCATTTTGTAGCTTTGCCCCCTTAAGTTTCCCTCCCCTATAGCTCAGCTTTGAAGCAACATACAAGACCCATGTTTTTGACTCAAGGATTCAAAAAATCGATTGCCTAAGTTGTAATACTTTGGTTATGGCATCCAGCTGGACATTTGAATACACTAATTGCCTATATCTTGGCCTCTGAAGCAAAAAAAAAAAAAAAAAAAAAGCAGCCATTTGGAATTTTAAATGGCCAACTTTTTAATAGCTGTTAGCCCACTTAACTTGTAATACCACACCTGTGTATTAGGGGATTGAATTACAAAATAGGCATTGAATATGTTTCACCTATATCAACTTGCACGCGAATTCGATCCAGAGTTTTCGGAACTAGAGATAAGCCTAGATGCCATATGTTGCGTCTGGCCAGAGGAAGGGGGGCCAGCTGTACATTATAGATGTTTGTGGGCTCATACCCCGTAGGCGAATGGGGGGGCATGATGGGTTAAGACATTGCCAATCCTACATGGCCATGGATAGCTCACAATAATGAAAAATTCCAAATAATTTTCTCAAGGCCCTCATTGGTTTTTTTTTGTGAAGGCATGCTGAAGGGATTTCAATGTTCTGGTACATGTCTTGAACTGTTTTTTGATGTTGCACCTATTTTTTGTTAGGCTCCTGTTCTTTTGGAATTTGGAGAATGCTGGTTGTTGAAGGATTTTGGTGGTGAGAGGATGTATTACCCATACGGGAATGCATCTCTCAACCTACTGATTTTGGCTGGTGTTTTTTCATCACCACCCATCATCATGATAATATTTTGCTTTAGTGTATTCGCCAGCTTTTAAAAAACCACCCTTTGGTACGCTGATACGGTGTCACAATAGCTTTTCGTCTTTTTGTTACGAAGTGTAACCTATTATTTGATACGTTCCGATCCAGCCAATAACACGTATTTTTTTCGCGAAAAAGAACTAGAAATAAATCTATTCTATTACTTTGAATACCATTAGTGGCAAAATTTAATTATAGGAAGATGAAAGAGGAAAAAACTCCCTACGGCCCCGTGGGGATTCGAAACTGGGATATCATGATTACGGGACGAGCACTTTATCCACTCCTCCGCTAAGGCGGGTTGTGATTATTGTGAAAATATAATTGTTAAACCTTACATAATTAAAAAACGAAAACATTCTAACTTTCACTTTTGCGTAGCGAAAATGAATTCGCTTCGATTGTAAAATCAAACAATTACTTCCAAATCGGTCAAATTGGTATCATTTGAAGAGATATTCTTTGGGTGACGTTTCCCGAGCCCTCCGAATGTTTCCGAAGACGGCTCAATCATGTGATCATTTTGTCCTTCCCCGATGCTCCTAATCCCTCCCCACTGATGCTTATCGTGACGCATCACGGGGCATTTGATAAATCTAAAATTCACTTTTTGGCTCAGATGAATGCCGTTTTCGTATGTTTTTTCAGCGTTTTTCCAACCTGTTGCAACCCTTCTAACCCCCCCCCCTTTAAAAGGCGTTCCCATGCGATACAATGTTAAAATGTTGGCTATATCATAGATATCTGGGGCTTTTTAGGTCGTTTATACCTGGTATTCTCACGAAAGTATTAAAGTGTTCCGCCCCAGGCCAAAGCCTAGTCGTGAGCTAGCTACCTATCGGTGGTTCCGGAAGTTGCGTCTGATTTTATTATTTTGTATAATTAAGTTGTGACAAGATGCCTTCATCTCTTTCCCTGGATAATTATCATCATTATCACCTGTAGCACTAAGAAGCATCATCACAAACAGGGGCGGACAGATTTGTTATCAGCCCGGGAAATTAGAAGGAAAGTGGCCTGAGAAGTGACTTATAGCGTGTTCTATTGAATATCCGGCATTTTACCGGTAAATCTCGTACCGGGAAAGAGCCAAGGAAAAGTGAATGGTCAGTTTCTATTGGGCCGCCTGTTACCGGTAAATACTACCAGACTGCTTGTAGATCAACTTCACCATAAAAATTGCGCAAACGGTCGTACACTCAGGGTCAACACACAAAGCATTGTGGGCTTGACTTTTTCAACAAAAATATGGCGGGACTTGTGTTAGTAGGATTAATGTCGATTTTGGACATTTTACAGTCAAAATTCAGAGGCAAATGATAGGCTAGATAGGTTAAATGTTCATGAACGTCAGAGAAATGCTTCGAAGGTAAATGGAGTTGTACAAGCGGCGAGAGGCGATGACGCCGAATTTGTCCCTCATCGTCTCTAGGTCTACACGTCCACACGTAGTGCCTATCGTCGATCGTATCACGCGGTATTATCAATTTCCGTTTCTTCGCTTGCATGCGCACTGGTGCGGAATCGGACGTGTGTTCTATTAGCGTTTACCGATAAGTGATGCCGCTATTTTCCTTCCTCGAGAAGGAAAAATTTTGCCGGGTTGATTTACCAGTAAATAGTGAAGGAGGTCAGTTTCTATTGAGCACATTTAATCCCTTATCCGTCTCTTTCCGGTAAATGGTTCACAATAGAAAAACACACCTTTATTGACCCACAAAAGTCCCCTTTTGACCTCGCCTGGCCCAATTTGGGAGTCTTGTGGTCCCAAACGGCCCAAAACCAAACGGCCCAACCAAATAGTTAGGTGGAAGTTTAGGCACCAGCCTGAAGGATGGAAAATGGAGTACAGACTTTTTCTATGATTAGTTTTAGTCATTAGGACCTAAGCCAATAATTTTTGGAGGGTGTGCAAAATTTGTTACAGTGCCATGTTGAAAATTCCAATATGGCTGCTACCATGTCCACAATTCACTAAAAATCCCTAAGTATTTCCGATAGAGACAAATATTTCTCGGTACTCCGGTGTTGTGTCCGTTGTTTTAAGCACTGGGAAAGTTTTGGAATGTAATTTCATCATTACATTGCGCACGAACCACATCAATAGAGTGGCTGCTCAAAATGTCAATATGACTGCTCGGATCATTAAAACATGGATCTTAACGACGTCCTGATATATACCTATTTACGCTACTTGAATACATGCTGAACACCTATGTTCTGCAGGTGTTCGTCAAAATCCATGTTACCAGATATGATCCCACTCTGCAAGTGTTACTTCTAACACCTCTAGAATGCATTTCCAACGCTCCGGCATCACACGTCAAGTGTTCTGCCCATTTTTGCCGTTTAGAGGCTTGATTCCGCTGTCTATATGCATGCTTTAGCTACTGATACACATTTATGAGATATATTGATCACTAGAAACCCTTATTAGGCATTGCCCGGTAAATGGAGTCATTTTTCAATAATATCAATTGAGGCAAGAATTACCACAGCCGCCTTTAAAAATAATAAACCCCTACATGTGATAGGTGTATTATATGTAGTTACATCAACTAATTATATTCTTAAAGCTTGTAAATTAAGGTATGGGATACGTATTTGACCAGTTGACATTCTTATCTGAAATTTATGTTTCTTTAACATGCAAACAAATATTAAGAGGGGGGGCAAATGTGGCATGCCTTTTTACCTTACTTTAACAACCAATGATTACGATACATCTGTACTTTATTTAGTTAAAACACCCAAAAGATTATTAAAGTTTAATATTAAAGTATGAGATGATGTTTGGAGCATTAATAACTCGTAGCTGGTCATATTGGTTGTGACAACATACTTAAAATTTTTTCAAAATGACGGCCAGTATATTATGAATATATGACAATTCGTAGTTTTTTAAAGAGCTTAAAGGCAGCAATATGGGCTTCCATCTTGATTGTAAGCTTGTTAACACACTTGAAATGTCAGAAGAGTTCCTACTGGTCTATGAGCGCAGAATTATGCCTCTACACAAATTACTTGATGAGTTATGGTCACTGAATGATTTCAGGGCCTATTGGGTTTTAGGGTGGCCATTATTGGATTTGATGTAATGTTGTGATCAAACACGTCGTAACGCGTCCAAAAGATTCCTCGTTGCCTTAAAAACCTGGATCTAGTGCATAAAAATTTTGGCCATTTGAATGAATTGAGAGTGATAGGGCCATATTGGATTTCTAGGAAACTGCACTGCACGAAATTTTGCACATACTGAAAAAATTACCGTGCAATTTAACAGGAACCTATTGTAAAAACTTCCCAAAACTTACAGTTTTTGGCTGTAATTTGGAAATACAGGAAAAATATGTAAAGTTTTATGTCCATTTTCCAGGGCCTATAATGACAAAAATTAAAAGCGGAAGACTTTATTTGAAATTTAATGGTAACAAACATCATTATACAATACTCTGAATTTTTCAATTTCTACCATTAGTATACTAAATATACAGGGACAAATACTGTAAATGTTACAGGAAAATCCTCCTGGCAGCAATTCTGCCAACACAAACTCCGTAAAAAAATATAGCTTTTAAGGGTTTTCATTCAAAATTTCTGTATATTTACAGTTTCCCCCCCCCCTTCATTACGCCCACTTCTTAGCCCCCACTTTTCTCTCAGTCTTCGTACTCCCCCCCCCGTGTCTCCTACCCCCATTCGTGGCCCCATACTGCGCCCCTCAACCTTTCCCATCCCGACCCTTGATGTAATACCATTTTAACAACCAACCTGTAATTTTACAGTATAGGCACTTGTAAACAAATTGTGGATAGGCCTAATAAGTCAGGGTGTTCGTCAGTGCTTCTTTGTTCTCCACCAACATTCACAATCGCTGTAATAAAAACTCACCAAATATATAGTTTTTAAGCGTTTGATTAAATTAATTTCTGACAGTATACTGTAAATTTTACGGTAATTTGTTGGCAAGAATTGCTGCCAGGATTGTTACTGTAAAAAAAAAATTACAGTAGTTTTTTTACAGTTGCACCCTCCAGAAATTAGTAGCTTAGGTCATCATTGACAAAATTCGATCAATAGAAAAAGTCTTACTCCATTTCCACCCTGTGCCCACAATTCCTCCTGACTCACTAAACGGCCCCCCCACCGGGGATATTTCCCCGTAACAGTGCTATAGTCACAAGCTCTTCTTCATCACAACATTGCACAGGCTTTCTTACAAAATAAATTCCGTTTGCACATGCCACCGCTGAGTTGGAACAAGTTTTACATCTGCAGCTTGAGACTAAGGTGCTCATTTCCTGTATTTTCATGAACACTATAGTTTTGTTTCTTGGAGTGTCCCTTCTATAAATAAGCCAATTGATATACCCTGAAAGACAGATGGAAACAACCGACACGACTCCTACCGATCCAAGCTGCCGACACTAACAACGTCCAACTCGTCTGGGAGGGACTGGCGACCTGATACTCGTAGGGACACAGTGATAGGGAGAAGCAGAATACTCATCAGGGGCCTAATTAAGCGGTTCGTTTACCTCCCACTCAGAAAAAGGTTTGACACCTTGGTAGTTAGTTTAGTATGACCCTTCTACATCAGCTAGGTAGGGTAGTATCTCTGTAAATTGTGTATCACTTTCAATGGGGCCAATTTAAGATTTACCAGGGGGTCAAACTTTTAAATTGCCCCAATCTATGTGAAACGTAGCCATATTGGGTCCATTAATCTAAGGATTCCAGATGTATGTTGTACCACCTCGACCATTGGTTTTGGAGTTATAAGGTAAAATGGCTCTAAAATGGTAAAACAGGTCAATTTCAATTTGTACAGGGGTAAAGTAAAATTAATTGATGATATTTAAATACTTGCAAGTTATTGCCTGGGGTTAGAGGACTCATAAAAGGTCTCAGTTTGTATTATGTGTAATGCTTCTACGGAGATAAGGAGTCAAAGAAGGTCCACACCAATTGGGTATGTTGACCATATGACCTATTTTGTCCCATAACATGGTAACTAGCATTGCAGATGGTACAAACTTCCTTATTTTGACTAGTAAGCTAGACGAACAACCTTCTATCATTTTCAACAAAATTGGAGCAACTTCCGATTGGTGACCCATGTAAAAATAGAAATTGACCTGTTTACCATTTGCCATCTTTACCCTATTAACTCCCAAAACCATTGGTCATGTTGGTACAAACATACATTTTTGGAACCCTTATGAAGACGGACAATATGGCAACATTTAACATGATTGGAGCATTTTAAAAGTTTGACCCTGTGCAAACTTAAATTGCCCCTATTGAAAAGGGTGACACCACAATTTGAGAGTACTACCATCTCGAGCGTTAATATAGAGGGTCATTACTAAACTACCAAAGGTTGTCAAACCTTTCTGTAGTGAGGGGTAAGTAAACGATGATGTTTGACCTGGGTCCTAGCCGTCCACTCTAGATATTCGAATGGCCAAAGATTTCACCCGATCTACCATACCAACTCGCCTGTTGGTTGAAAAAAATTTCCAGCTTGAAACACGCCTGCCAGTGTGAAGTACGCTCTCTTATCGTCAACCATGACAATACGATAGGAGTTTGTGAATTATAACATCAGTCTCAGCCGACCAACTGAGAGACCCCAGTGATTACTTCAACACCATTGTTTCCTTTACTTGCTGGTCTACGGCTTTTCCTACACTAAGCACCAAAAATTGGTCCAAAACTTTCAAAAAGATTGTGAGAAAAAATGCAAGATAATCAAGAGTCTTCCTACGGTTCTGGAATCGACAAAGGAGAAAAAAGAAAATACAAAGAGAGCGAGGGAGAGGCTTAATGCCGCTTAATCTTCATAACTTCCATAGTCAATGTCCCCCCCCCCCCCCCCCAAAGAACGAAGAACACAACTTGTGTTTGCACCTATATACTTGTGAAATGTAGGGAAAGGAACTACACAGTTTCTTCACATTAAATGCTGCGGTGGTAGGACGCCATTCCTTAAACTTCAATGCCTGCACCAATGCATTTCAAATAGGGCTCTCCATAAACCTTCAACAATGGCACATTTAAGGATCACCCTATCTTCCACCTGGAGATTTGTTATGTGTCACCACTTTGTTATTTATACCTCTCGTAACTCCAAGTTTATTTTATTCCAAATAACCTGCATAACTTTTCCATAAAAAATATAATTAGCAAAGCAAAATCTGATAATCCTCGGAATCTCCATTAAATTCGTATAAATTGATCGAATTCCGTTCGCGGTCAGATCTAGATTTTTCTGTGTTTGAAAACAATTGTCCCAATGTATATCACTTGGACTGTCTGTATAATTGCCAATTTGCAATTTGTCACTAAAAAAAAAAGATTGTTATTTTCACACACATTTCCTGCGTTAACATGTTCACAAATCTCTGCATTTCATCGACAATTCTAATTATGTTGATTTAATTGAATAGATCTCATCATGTCGCTCCAACAATAAATCTTCAAGTACCATCAAATGCTCACAGTGTACTATAACTGAATGAGCCGATATTGTCTATCATAAAACATCAGTTGATCATGCCAGGATCCCACGGCTGTGTTTGGGACACTCAGACTATCTGCCAATCACATTGCGTAGTTACCGCACACACACACATGACACAAGGTGCATCATTGGCCCATAGTTTCTTATGAGTAGACGCCAGGATCTAACGATGTCGTAATGATCTATGGTACACTTATATGGGCCTAATAAGGGTTGATTCATGATTATCATGTGCTTTTCATCTTAACTCAGTACAATCTTTCACCAATTATTTTACTTTCTGAGATATTATCCACACCGCTCCACTCGGGCCAATCAATACTACAAAACTGATCTAATATTTCTCGCTTTATCCTCTCCTCTTACAATTAATATCAGATCATTGCCCTACCAATTTCTACTTCTTTTTATAGAGGACTTAACAACCACAATAACGTAACACCATACCAGATTTGTAATTCATAGGCTATTATTTTATTTATTGCATTTTATTGCACACAATACTTCAAATTATGTCTCTCCCTCTCAGTTTGCTGGTTTGTTTCACAACACAAATCTCTAATGACCACAATAATAAAATAAGGCCGGATTTTCTGCTATATATTTTGAGTGCTTTTATGGTTACTCTCTTTAGACAACTGAAATCTTCATATTCCCCTTACTTCATTAATCATTATAGTTTATTTCTTTCACTTTTTCAATTTTAAGGGGGAAATCTACCTTAGTGTCTTTAGGTTGTGGAATACAATACATTTTACTGGCATAACCAAATTATTTGACAACAACCAATAAAATTGTGTTGTTGAATCTTTGGTAATCATAACATGGGTTTTGTGGCCATTATTTGTAGCTAGTTATGGTCTTCGTAATGTTTGCTCGCAAACCGAGATCAAATATTATGAAAATGGCAGCCATTTGAATCTCAATGGCTGCCATAAAAACAAAGAGTTACGCAACTTGGGCAATTGTTTTTTTTTTTTATAGGCCGACATCCTAAGTATCAAAAGAGATTGGTATTGCTACCATTTTTAGTTTTGTAAATGTGTGCCGCATCCCAGATATAGATCAAAATATGAAAATGGCAGCCATTTTGAATCCAATCCAACTGGTGCCATAACCCCAAAAGTCCGACTTAGAGAAGTCTATGTTTTTTTATAAAAATCATGTAGTACACAACCAGGGTAATTGGCTACCATTTTTAAACGCCTTGGTATTTTGGCAATCGCAGAAGCCAAGGATAAGATCAAAATATAATGAAAATGGCGCCATTTTTGGGGAAATTCAAAATGGCCTCCATAACCAAAGTACTTACAACTTAGGCAAGTATTTTAATAGAGTCCCTAGTATCACAAACATGGGTATTGCCCAAAACATTTTTAGCCTATGTTTGCCCAAAGCTTGAGTATAATGTAAAATTTAATGAAAATGGCAGCCATTTTGAATTCAAATGGCTTCGCCTTCTGTCACACACTTCCAAAATTGGCAACAAGGATTTTTCTGTTCCTTGACCATATCTATCACATAATCTAGGTAGGGTGACCCTTCTAATCATTAAAATTCCGCGGGACGTTATTCTTTGGTCATTTTTTGCCCCCCGACTATGAGTTCAATGGGCCTTTTCCAAAATAAAAGCCCCCCCCCCCCCAATAGGGAGGGGCCGTAATTCCAGACTTTTTGTCACTTTGAAAGCTGGAATTCCCCGATTTTAATTTTCTAATATGGGGGTGGGAATTCCAAAGCCTTTTTAGGTATCGAGGGTTACTGAATTCCAGTTGTTTTTACGATTTTTTCACAGAGGAAAATTCCGGGAAAAAATCACATATTTTCAACACTTTCTATACCCCTTACCATAATCCTTCTGGGAATTCCACCAAGTTTTTTTTACTTATCGTCCTAGAATTCCTGGAATTTACGGAAGGTAGTGTCCTGGAATGCCTTGGTAATTCAGGTAATTTAAGCTTCTGGAATTCCAGATATTTCATTGAATGACTAAGCCAGTAGAGGAATTCCAGATTTTTTTGGAACAAAAATTTTTGCCCTCTATGGGGGGGGGCATTTTTTTTTGCTGGAATAGCCCAAAGAAAACATAGGCTGAATTCCGTATAATTTGCTCCTATACGAATTTAGAAATTTCACAATTTGTTTCCCAAAGAAGCAGGCTGTAATAAATCCTTGACATATGGGGGGCTTTGAGGGTTATAGTACAGAGTTACAAAGGTAAACGGGTTCAAGGTCCACTGAGGGTAAAATTTTCCAATTCATCATCTCGGTTTGTTTTAACAATGGTGCCAAATTTGTTCTTTCTTACTGTACAAAGCCGAAAATATAAGGTCGCGTTGTAATGACGTTTTGAAATGATATAAAGAGGGAAAATATGGCCGTGGTCCACAGGTCCTATGGGTGACCACTATCATGTCTGTAAAAGTCTCATTTGAAAGTGAAACAAAATCTATATACATTTTCGTATGACCCAATGAACTACTTAAACCGTTTCACAACAAAATCGACCATTCTAAAAATAATGACTTGAACTTTCTTGCGCCTATTGTAACTAAAAACAATAATGTCGTAAATATGGTAAACATACCTTTTTTAAAAAAGACAAAACCTTTTTTTTTAATTTTTCTTTTTTTATAAATTTTAAAACACTTAAACACTTTTAGTATTTGCCCTGTTACAACTTTATCCCCCCTACACACCCCACAACAATTTTTAAAATGACAACCCATTATTTTCACATTCTCCATGAAATTCCTGTATGGGGGAAAAACATTGGTGTCAAATTGTACATTAAAAAAGACTAAACCAAACATTATTTACATTTCCCCATGTCTATCGGGTGGTTCCCCAATTACCGGCGCTCCTCCTAACAAATCCTGCAAGTGGTTCTTAATTAATTACCCTAACCGATCACGGCGGTCCATTTAAGTCGATACATATCCTTGTTTCTAAACATTGAAAAAAAAAGTTGGCTTAAATTGAAACCAGCGTTTGAAAATTCTCAAGACATGAAATAAAACCGAAAGGCATAATGTGGGAAAAAGGAAAAAAGGGATGCGGTTCAGTAGCGATGTTGCGTGTTAACATCCCTTCGATCTTTGGCGAGCACCGAAGTACCCGCAAAAACGTTCAATTTTCTCGCTTTTGGGTTCTATATGTTCAGACCAATCCCTTGCTTCAGGACCGCTTTAAAAAAGCTTTAGTGTCTGTTTTTCACAAGAAACAGTAATATAAGGTGTTGATATGACCTAACACTAGCAATTTGAGACAAAATGGTGGCATTTTTGAGTTTGGAAACAAAAATGATCTTGGTAGTGCTTTAGATAAACATTAGCCCTATAGCAAATAAGGTTGAACAACCTCTATAAAGGACATTCAAAAACTAAGAAGTAAAATATTTAAAGAACACAATAATACATTTGATAACTATCCTTTTTTGATGATAAATCAAACACGATGCAGAACAGGTCATATCAAATGACACTTCAAACAAACTGGAATAAAAACAATGAAATATTAATTTGGTATAAAAAACACAATCCTAAACTAATCAATTGTGATTTGATTTTAAGTTAACGACTATGTTTCTATGTTGCCCACCTGGGGAGAGGTTTTTGGTGACGCGTTCAACACCAATTACCTCTCCAGGCCTCCAACAAAATCCTGCAAGTGATATCTATTAACCCTAACCCATTGTCGGTTTCTCTCCGGAGGGAGTGAAGGAGTGATGGAAGAGTGGAACAAGAAAAGTCGCATTCGGGTGGGATTCGAAACCCAGGGAATTCGGGCCCCCAGTCCCCTGTCCCGTATACACGCTCCGGGCGGTGTCGCTGCTCGGCCAGCGATTTCGGTCCCATATGAGTCTTTGGTTTGATGACGTCATCGCTACTTTCTGGACTTATCATTTTCCTCACTCAGTTCTGAGATTTAGTTCTGTTAGGGTTAATTTAAGTCTAAAAGGACCTATATTATATATATTATTTGAACACTGTGTTTTTTTTCTGCCCGAGGGTAGTTTATTGTTATTGTTTTTCCCCAAATAATCTTCCACATGTCACGTTCCCTGTGTCCTGTAACCATGTGTACTTTAACACACATGTAACCTATTCCCAGTTTGCTCTAAAGATAGTGCGAGTTATGTAAGTCATTCGCCAATGTTCACACGTTTTTCAGAATAGCACTACAACAAACTAAT
>JAMKCH010021707.1:0-40655 GCA_023653785.1 Ophioderma brevispina | reverse complement strand
TGGACGTTGGATTTCTCGGCAAATGGTGGTACCTTAGCAAAGCAATGGTTGATTTTGATATCAATTACAAGGAGTGGGAAGGAAAAGAAGATGGATCACAGCAAAGGTGATCTTTGAGGTAGCTGGATTCTGAACACTCAAGTGGATTTTAAAGGGGCATTTCGTGATCCACAGCCTCGTCCCCCCCCCCCCTTAAAAAAATTAAAAAAATTAAAAAAATGTGAGATTTTTGTATCATCTGAACCGTCGGGCTAAGTATAGTATATGTGCCAAATGATCTCTGCAAGAAATTTGCGATTTTGTATTTTCTGTCCGTAAACGTACAGTGGTCTATAGGAGATTGTGATATGAACATTTGCTCATAACACCAAAGTGCAAGATCAGAATCAACTGAAATTTTGGGAATAAGCTTTTCTCAAGGATATCTAGCGAAACAAAAACAAAACAGAAGGGGTTAGAATCACGAAATGCACCTTTAATTAGGAGATGTTTCAATGAAAACCATTTTTATGATGGCTTTGTGTGTGTTAAGAACTACATGTACCAGAGAAACTTGCAAAATTGAATCAGATGGGGTACCTTACAGAAACACCCACAAACTTGGATCGGACACAGTTCACAAACAGTGAAATTACAGTGGTTACCTGACCACTATAAATTCAACAACCTTGATGGAATAAAGCAGTAAAGGTTGTTGAATTCGTAGTGGTCAGGGAAGGTGGTCAAGTTACAAAAACACCCCTATCCAGATAAGTCCTATTCAAGCTGAATTTGGAAATTGATGACATGAGATACATGTAGACCAGGGGTTCTCTGCTGTATGTGCCCATGGACCAAAGAGCATCAAATACTTTCCAAAAACACATGCTTGAGGGTCAAATACACTCTTATTTTGTTATGTTTTCTGTATGTTTTGGGCTGGTTGGTGGGCCACATTTGGCCTGTAGCCTGTAGGGCGCCAGTTGACTTGAGAATCCCTGATGTATGTCCATAATTAATTTCAGAATCTTTGTACCTAAGGTTAGGATAGGGAGTTTCCTTAATAACCTAACCCCAGACATACTTATGAATTCGGAACCTTAACGGAATAAGCCTGTGTTTTATTCTGTGAAGGATTTCCGAATTAATAGGTGTTCAGAAAAAAGTGCAAATGGGAACCGGTTACGGAACCCCCGTTCGTATATCACCATGGATAACGGAATATGCTCTCATGGTGATTTCAAGGTTGCCAAATGATAACGACAAATTAAAAGACTGACAAATTTTCATATTTTTCAAGGTTCGTGTTTGTGTGTTTTATTATTGATACCAGATTTGGATCTCCTGACAGTTGTAAAGATACGATGAACATTTGAAGTAACCCAGAGGCAAGTATTGTGTTAGAACCTTCCGGTGTAGCCATAAACATTGATTGTTGGCAGCTGAAAGGTATGAATCTAGGGGGTTCCGTAACCTGACCTATCTTACACTTTTGTTCTGAAACACATAAGAATTCGGAACTTAACAGAATAAGCCTGTGCTTTCGAATGCATAAGCGTATAGAAAAAAGTGTGTCAGATGGGTGTCAGGTTATATGGAAAATTCCCATGAAGCTCTACCCTCTGTAGTAATTGCCATTCAATATGTAATGGTTTCATTGGTTGTGCAGGAGCACTCTCTGATATTTTCAATTATTATAATGGCTTTGAAGCTTAACTCTCTCTAGCTTGATTGATTTCTTTCCTCCAGGACTTGTACACCATGTCCACCCTAGGTCCATTGCACAAAAAAGCTAGGGGAACGGAGGACAATGTGTTAGGGCATTGCCAAAATTTCCTGTCAATACATGGTCCCAAAGACACAAAATAGTGCTTGGGAAGGAAAACTAAGGAATAAGTAATATTTGGTCGAGATTTAAAACCACCTTGTGGCTGCATTGCGTGGGCATCAACCTTTCACCAGAGAAGTTTTTTAGGTTCAGAATCATTCAGGCTACTGACAATTAATTCACCATCTGGATTTCGTATTCACTGTCCATGTTTACCATCACACTCGTTTGAAAGTTGCACTTTGCCAAATAATAGGCAAAAGTCCCATAATCACGCATTAAGCGTACAACCCAGCAACCGCTATGCCAAGATCATGGGGAGTCAGCTCATCAAGTCTTTGCTAGTTTCACCCGACGGACTTGGATTCTGAACAGCAGAGAAACTGTTTGAAACCATCCAACTGTGGCACCCAGGTGTGGTACCACTTTCGCCGAGTCCCTTTCTCTGAATATCATCTTTGAGCAAATTTGAAAAATCATCAAGAGTTACAAATTTATTTTAACACCATGGTTACAGAGAAGGGGGAGAGAGTTAAAAAAAACAGGTCAAGTTATCATACAGAATACTCTTCTTAAAGAACGTTCTGCCAGCTTGGGAAAGGGTGGTGGGGAGTAACTGCCTATGGAATTTGTCACCGGATTCCATAATTCTTTTGGTTTGTTTCCTTAAAAACATTTTCTTCAGTAAGTAAAGTATAAATGTTCTACTATATCATATGGAATAATAATCACTAAGGTGGGGGACTCAATCATGGTCTGTTTCCCAATGATCTTCCCCCATGATGGCATAGTCCACGAATGTCCAGCATAGAAAATTATTCACACCATACTGATTTTAAACCCATACTCTAATCATTCCCCTTCTTTAAAAATAATTTTAATTGTTACATGGTGAAAGACTGAAAGAAAATTATAATATAGGATGGCTGTGAATCATGCCACAATTGTTGTGCCCCTGGCAAGCTCCTTGGCAGATTTCTTTTAAAAGCAGGACATCAACTCACATATCCCATTTTGTTTTATATAGGAACAAATTGACATGATAGGTGCTAGAGGACCAATCAAGTGCCTCTCAGACAATATGGGTCTATAGAAAAACAAAAGACAATAAGGGTACCCACCACTATTAGAGTGGACACAGCCTTATATCAGTCTGAGGTTTATCCCGACTGTAGTACCTCTTGGTGGAAAATGGAGATATTTTCAGTTAATTCTGTGATTTTTGTTGACCAAATTTTATTTTAGCAGGAGGTTGAAGTATACATGACAATTTTGAAAAGGAAAAACATGAAATTTGAAATGAAAATCTAAGTGTGATCGGCGTATATACACACAAGGTGCATGCGAGGTAAGAGTCGGAAGTGAAACCGTGAAAATACAGCATGTATAAAAATCAGTTAAATATCTAAACCTACTTTCTTACTCTTGATCATATTAAAAACGTATTTTCCAAAACGAAAGGTCAACTCGAATTATTAGCAATTATTATGACTATCATTTTACACACAAAGCTATGACGTGTGCCAAGGTTGTGTGTACCGATAAATATGCAGTGTTGTGTGAGTTACTGGTCTGCTTTGAAAAGAAATCTGCCAAGAGGGATTGCCAAGGGCACAAACAAATATTTTTCTATGCAGGACATCTGCTAGTAAACCCTAAAATTGCCTAAAACTTAGGCACGACCTTTTATCCCTTTACTCCTTCCCTTTCCTAACGGCTACAAAAAGACAGTGTTGGGTTAAGGACCCTATCAGTGATCCACCCGAGTCAAAATATTTGCAAATTTGCAGGAAAGATTAAAAGTAAAGTATAGGTTTAAAGAATTATCATGAGTAATTTTTTCCACTTGAAAATTAACAGAAAAGAGGAAGAAAAACAGCTGTGTTCAAAGATGTGTATCTCCATTCCATGACGTAATGGCTATTTTGTCCTTATTAGCCTTTAGGTTGCTTTTGGTCTGTTTCATGTAGGGTATGTTAGGCTACATACACTTGTTAAGCAAGCACAAATTTGATGATTTTTTTTAAATTTTCTGATTGTAGCAAAAACTGATTAGTTGACTTTAATCTGGCCCAGCTGTTTGAGCAGCAGCTCCCAAATGGACCACCAGGAGAAACATGAGTAGTTTGGGTCAAGGTGAGCTTGTGTGGTGGACACTATTTGGCCAATTTTTGTTCATGACAAAAAAAGGCAAAATTTCTTGGGCCTTAAATTTTACTAAGATAATGAGAAAAAGATGAACTTTTTCCGATAACCACTCTCCATTTTGTGGGGGATGAGTCGTTGTTGATAGGTCAACAACACATGGCATAACCACCAACCTTAGAAAATGTGGGGAGGGGGGGGGGAGTAGGGATATCGATGATGAGGCATTTTCTGCGAGGGCGAATTTGGGTCTTCTTTCCCCATAGACAACTGTACAAAGTACAAAAACAGTTTTTATTTGGAGGGGGCTGACGGTGAGGGCAAGGTTTTCAGCGCAGGGGTGGGGCTTGCCCCGCCCCGTCTGATTATGCCACGGTCAAACACCTTTAAGCTGAAGGCCAAGTTACCCTTGTCATGTTCATTCATTGACAGCTCGTCCATCCACGTGTATTCTGTGCCCTGACACAAAATGTCAAATCCAGACTGATGGTGAATCTAAGATTAGATCTGTGTCTGGAAATCAAAACTGAAAAATAAAAGAACTAATTATATGTAGAAGAAAAGTGATGTATTTGGGATGTCAACAAAGTGAAATTACTCAATCTTGAAAAAATAAAAGTTTTTGCTTTTTTTAAGTTTTTTATTTTTTTCTGTTCTTTATTTCTTTTTTTAACAGATGTAATTGACATATGGTGCATTGAGGTGTTTGTTTGAATATGGCAAGCTGAGATATTTTGACCACCACTTAATGCTCCTGGAGCAAAGTTGTTACACCCGTGCAAAATCTGAACGCACCAAGCCTCTTTGTCTGCGAATAGCTAACCTCATGATCCAGTGGTCTTGGGTTCGAATCTCGCTCCTGCTTCTGTGGAATAATACAATTTTAAATTTTTTCAGGTTAGAAAAAAATCCTAAAAAGATAAGAAAAAACAAGCTGTCCATTGAGGTTAGTGGGAGGGAGACCTGCTCCGGGAGCTTTATTTTGTGGTAAAAAAACTATTGCAATGCTTATAATAGGCCATAACTCAAGAAAATGCTTACTTGAATGGAATGACAAAATACTGCGACTGTACCAAAATTAGCAATTGGTGTTTCTTTGGTGAGAAAGTAAATTCCCACAACGCACAAAAAGGCCACCAACTATTAGTATTTCATTTTAATATCCAGGTTAACTTCATCAGGTCAAAAGAAAACTGACCCAAACTCATTGGAATGTGCATGTGGGGGACCTCTAATGACCGGTATGTGATCTTTTCAAACCCTTGGGTCCGTTCCTGGGATCTCACAAGTTTTATTGGAGGTTATTGCGAGTTTGCCAGGTAGACCCACCAATATGAATGTGAGCAAGAACCATTTTGTGAATATTTACAGAAGTTTCAAATTGGGGTCTGGAATGAAAGTGGACAATTTTTCTTTATTATCATTTCCAATTGAGGTCCATGCCACAGTGCACAATGTGGCCCTCTGTTCTCATATGGATGGTGGTTCAGCAGCCATTGAATTATTATCGGCATCTCCGATTAATTATTTAATTACAAAATCCTCTGTGAAAGACTTGGACATTTCGAGCTTTACCATCACCCTGTATAGTTACGGTACGGTGGAAAAATCTCAATTTTTGCAAAAATTGGGGCACACTCTTAAAAACAAGGTGGTGTTATTTCTTTAAATGAGGCTTTGGCCAACATTCATGTGATGAATGAAAAACTATTTGATTAACATTTTAACACCCTCTATTGGATTATCACTACTGAAATTGACACACAGACCTTCACCAACAGCTGGGGTGACTAGCCTGAAAAACTTACCATACATTCTTCTACTTGCGTGAGGCATCGATGGTGTCAGTTCTCATTATCTAAACAGTTCAAAAATCTGTTGGGTCTTGTGAAAACTTCTTTCTATTGGATAATCCTTCAATGTAAAGAAAATCCAGTATTTAAAAGGCACTACAGTGTTTGCTAAATCAGAAAATCAAAAAAAAAAAAATCAGATTTTTGCACTGTTCTACCAAGTAAGGTACCAACAATAACAATTGCAAATGGTAAGACCAGAAGCACCTAATAAGGACACAATCAATAAAGACATTTATGCCGTCCTGACACTCACTACCACACAAATTGAATGGAGATACTATCTTTGAACGCAGCTGTATGGCAATTCTTCAGTTGGATAAAGTAGTAGCTTATGGAAATTCTAAAGATTTCCTTCACCTTTTAAGATATTTCGGCAATTTCAAATATTTTGCCTCTTCTTTGGTGAATCACTGAATAGTGTCTTATAAGTGTAGGTCCACTAAGTTTAAATTGTACAGGAAAACCAATTTTATAATGACCAGACAGACCAGTTTTGGAAATTGTGAAAAAAGTTATTTTAAAGGGCAGTTCGTGATCCCACAACCTCGTTCCCCGACTGCTTACCTAAAAAAAGTTTTCTAAAAATGGTCCTTGTTGGATGTTTAACATCTATCACCAAACTGAGTTTCTTGTTATAATTCTCTACCTTTTGCGGTTTCTTTTGTGGAATTTTTTTTTTTGGGGGGGGGTGACCACACTCCCCTTACAATGGGGCCTCCAATTTCAGAGATTCCAACTTTACATTCAGCAATAAGGAGGGTTCACATTTCACACAATTTTTTTGGGGGGGGGAGTTTACTGGCAACTTGGTTACAAAACCTTCCTAAATCGTGAGGTTGTCAAATTTGTTTGTGGAATGTACAAAAAATTAATTCAAAGAAGTCCCCTGAAAATCAGGGAGGGTTGGCATCTCTGAAGTTGAATTTGCCAGTCTACACTTACCTTGAAAGCAATGTATTTTGATGGTTTCATCATGAGTAGCCCCTGAAAACTGATGATAAATTCTTGCGGACTGAGAAACATCCCCAGTTGATGTCCAAAATGTCTCTGTATTACTATTTCACACAAGAAAATGCAAACACACAACAAATTGCTGGACTTTGACCTCTACGACTTCAAACGGTTTGTTAGGCGTACACTACATAGTGTTGTTCAGTCTATCCAAGAGATTGAATACTGCATCAGGCTACTGCCAATAAAGGGTATTTCATGATCATAAGCAATAATTTTGTCCCCACCGATCCTCGTCGGATCGGGGACTATGAAATGCGCAGCGTCCGTTCATTCGTCTGTGGTCATCGTCCATGGACCATCCGTTCATGGAGAGAAAGCTACGTGCACTGTGCATATGTGGCACCTGGGTAATTTGAAGCCTGCCCACCGCCCCCACATCCTACTGACCCTCTCCAACACCCCACTGCTCCCTCCCCAACACCCCATATTCCCCCTCCCCAAAACACCCCACAAAACTGCCCCCCTCCCCCCAACACCCCACCCCGGCTCCCTCCCCAAAACACTCCAAAAACCGGCCCGATCTTCCCCAACACCCCATCTGTCCCCTCCCCAACACCCCACCTAGACCCACCCCACACCCACCTGACTCATTCCCAACACCTATCTCCACTAAACCACACCAGTCCCCGCCCCACAACCCAACCCGTCCCCTCCCCAACACACCCACCCGTCCACCTCCCCAACACCCCACCCGTGTCCCCATCCCAACACCCCAACGTCCCCCTCCCCCAACAACTCACGCGGCCAATCCCTCAACACCTCCCCATCTTTCATTTCCCAACACCCCATCTTTCATTTCCCAACACCCCATTCCCCCTCAGTAACCCCACCTTCCCCCTCCCCACTACAGTCAAACACCCCACCGCCCTACACCCAAACACCCCACTGCCCCTGCCCAACACCCCCCCACCTGCCCCTTCCCCAACACCCCAATCGTCCCCCTCCCAACACCCCACTGCCCCGGCCCCCCCAACATCTCACCTGGCCCACCACAACACCCCACGCCCACCTATCTGTCCCCTAAACACCACACCACAGTCCCCCCCGCCCCAACACCCGACCCATCCCCTGCCCCAAAAACCACACCCGCTCCCCCTCACCAACACCCACCACCGTCATCCTCCCAACACCCCACCCGTTCCCCTCCCCAACACCCACAAGTCCCCCTCCCAACAACTCGCCCGGCCCCTCCCCAACACATCACTGTTTCATTCCCAACACACCATCTTCCCCCTCAGTAACACCCCACCTTCCCCCTCACCACACGGTCAACACCCAACGTCGCCCTCCCCAAAACCCCACCTCCCCTCCCCAAACCCCCACTGCCCCCTCCCCAACACCCCACATGTCCACTCCCCCAAAAAACCCAACCTGTCCATCCCCCGTTGTCCCAACCTATCACCTCACCTACAGGGTCCAATTCCCCAACACACCCCTCCCCAACCACCCACATCCCCACCCCCACCTGGCACCTCCCCAACACCACCTGCCCCCTTCACCACACCCCATGCCCCTATCTCCAACAACCCACTTCACCCCTCCCCCAAACCCCACCCGGCCTCCTCCCCAACACCCCAACATGGCTCCCTCCCCAACACTCCAACGGCCCCCCTCCCCAACACCCCACCTGCCTCCTCCCCACACCCACCTACCCACCCCCTAAAACACACACCGGGCCCCTCCCAAAAACCCCACCTGTCCCCCTTTGTCCACAATTATAATTATAAGTCAATAAAAGAAGTATGACATAGGAGTCGGTCCATGTAGCAGGAGAAATTTTGCATCCTACGATACACATTTAATTAGATCAATGCAATTAAAAAAATGCCCCTTTAAATAAGTTTCATTGGCCCCCATGAACTTGACCAGTGAGCTGTTATACAGGATATAACCAATAAAGTTAAAGGTCCATGGGCCCGATCGCTAATAGCCTCGTCCCCAGAAGCCCAGATTTTACCGGATAAGTGGTTCAACGTTTTGGTATCAGAAGAAAGCTACTATTTTTCTCATTTACCCTGTGGAAATCTTGAGCCCAAAGGATGTTTGCGTTTGGAAGGTATGAGCGAAAATGTGCCCTATTTTTTTCGACCAATATTAAATTTTACACTGTACTCTATGGGGCCTTACAAAATCACGATGTTAGCCTCTCACATCCAAAACGGATTGAATAGCGGCGCGAAACACTTTTACAGATGGGGTTTTGGAGTGAAGGCCAATCTTTCAAGATGAGATGAAAACGTCATATCTTAAATTCGGGCCATCCCCCTTTAATTTAATCATTTGCAGTGCGTTGCCACTGAGTTGGGGCAGGAAAAATAATTCGTTTGTGCAAGTCCAAAATCACAGTGAAGATCTGTCTTTAACCAGAGATCAGCCGGAGCATCTTGGAAACTTGTAGACCTCACAGCATCATGATGTGGCTTATTGGTCGTTTTGGCTCTCCATATCGCAGTTTGTGAAAGTCCGCACCCGATCTTTGAAGGAAAGTCTTGCTAGACAATACCAGTCTTGAGTCTGTTGAGGTTGACCCATGCTTTCCTATCAAGGTCACAGCCTTTGAGCTTGCTAGAGCTGTCCACAACTGCTTTAGGTTCAGGTAGGAGGATGCCATTGTTCAGACCATCTGGTATTGACCAGTGTGATGAATAGACGGGACTACAGAACTACAAGTCAGAATAGTAGCAAGTGATTCCGTGAAATCTCATGATCCTCCAAGGGTGTGGTGGGGGGATTAGCGCTACCAGGTTCATCACAATTCTTGGTGAGCTTGATCGTCGAAGTTCTTATAAGGTTTGCAGGAGCTATTCCAGACAGGTTTGGAAGATATTCTACAGGCCAAAAGGCAACCACAAAAGCATTCAGGAACGACATCAATCTTGTGTTAATGTACACTGTGACTCCCTTACGGTGCAGATATTCAGCAGTCGTGGCAGACACCAGCTTTTTTTCGGGGGGGAGGGGGGGGGGCACATGTTCCAGGGGTTGGCAAGCATATTGTAACGGGACACCATTTTTGGACCTGTGTAATAAACTCAGTTAGGGCTGAAGGTAGGCTAGGCCGGCACTACTTGATTTTGTCCTTAGATGGCGCGGCCATTTTGGAACTTGTAGGATGATGCAGATCGTTGAGATCATGGTTAAGCATGTCAAGCTGCGGAATGATTGGTTTATTATTTTTAAAGAAATATGCCAAATTCTGTCAATAAATATTGTAGTTCGTCGCATTGTTTACGTTGTTAGATTGCCAAATTCACATATATTTTTGGTTGTCAGTTTACTGTCCTGTTCGCTATCTTACCTCATATTTTGTACTCCAAGGTTGGGATATTGTGTTCCAGAGGGTCTTGAGAACAATTAGCAAACAGTTTTTACTTCCGAGGCAATCAGGATAATGAAGACAAAATCACAGTTTGAAGTCGTTGATTTTACTAACGGAAAGCCACCATTTAGGGTTTAGCAAGTTCGGGAGTAAGCGTTTCTAGAAAATGTTGGATCTCTAGAAAGTAAAATGCCTGGAATGTGTGTAAATTTGATTAGAGCGAATAAATGTGACATTTGTTTAGATTTGTTAAGTTTTTAGAATAACTTTAAAGATGTAGAAATCTCTCTAAATATTGTTAGCTTGTATTTCACATCTAGGGAAAGGAAACACTTGGGTATTTGAACGATCAGCTGATTACTAATTAAGCATATTATTCAAATTTGGATTTCCAGCCAATGAGAGCTGTGGATTTGTAAACGTCAGAACTTTAGCCAATAACGTTTAAGCAGGGGTATTCGACAATCTTTGTTGGACTTCTGGGATTGTTTTTAGACAACAGCGCTACAGTCGGCGGCTTCGGCCCCCAGTGGACTAAACCATGGCTCACAAGCCAGGCCAACCATAGCCTGGAGGGAAGAGCAAACCACTCATAATTCCCAAAATTAAACCTGAATCCAAAAAGTCAGGACCGGGTTGACTCAGGAGCTAGAGGACAAAGTCTAGTGACCGGTGTCGCCTAAAATCAATCTGGCTAAAATCATGCCTGAATTGGTAAGCAGCTAGGCCTTCAGAATACTGGGTCTGAGATTAAATTTGGTACCACCAGAAGCAGACGAACTGGGTCAGATTAAACTGGGTTCAAGCTGATAATGATGCATATCGATGATTATTGTGATTTGATATCACTAAATATAAAATAAATTATTGTATAAAATTTTGATTAATAATATCAAAGTTCTATGTTGAAGATTAAAGGAATTGTGTTTAATTGTTCAAGAAATTAACAAAGGAAATAGCTTTTATTTCAGTGAATATTTGAACTTCATTCTGGGATTCTCCTGACATTGCCTAATTGTAAAAAATAAAGAATATTACCGAATTTGAGTAATTAACACTTTTCGAAGCAACCAAGTGTATAAAATAACTGCAATGACAGCATTTTTTTGGGGTCATATTGATTCTTAATAAAATAATCTCTTTGCACGGAGTAATTATGTTTGAAACAAAGAAAGAGTTTCCTGTGTATTTGTTGTTCTCTTGCTTTTTAATTAGAAATGTAAATTTACAGTAAAAGGTTGTTGTAAACTTATGAGATTCATGACATGCTGCCACAAATTATGAATATTCATTAGGGTTGAAAATTTTGGAACGCTCGTTTAAACTAAAATATTGTTGAATATTCTCTGAATTCAAATTTGGTTGGTTAAACACCGGTAGTAGAAGTGGTGTTAAACACCCCAGGGGTGGAGGTGATTTCACAATCACAATTAATAAGCCGGTCGCGGGGTTGCTAGTGGTGTTTAATTACAGGTAAGAGTAGGGCATTTAGGATAGGATAGCCTGTGGAGATATTTAGGTGTTGAGAGCGCAGCCCTGGGTCCCGCTACAATATTTAAAATTTGTGGTATAGTATAGGCCGAAATGTAAAGGTAAAATTGGGCACGATGTGTAGAAATTCACTAAATTTTCGTGGGGGGGGGGGGGGGGCACGAATCTCCACAGGGGAGCTGCATGCCCACTGGTTAGCCAACTGTCAGGAGATGAGTATGGCCAAAGCACAACAGTTGAGTATGTAAAATGTTGAAAAAAATGCAACCATCCGTTCCGGCGGGACTTCGTGGAGGTAGACACAAGACTGAGTCTTGGCAGCAACTGCCGTGGTGTGTTGATTGGATGTAAGCCATTATGACACCAAGGTACTTTGGTTGTGGGTCGTGTGACAGTTTATCTCCAGAAATGATCGATAGATCGCAAGGCAACTCACCGCAATGCCAATGAAGAACCAGTTAGAACCGTAGGAAGATTATTCATTAATTGGTTGTTTCAGTAGGGGTTGTAGCAGGAAATGATGGATAAATTGACGATGCAATCATCGCTGCCACTCTTTAGGCTTAACTCAACACTGCAATTTACTCCTTCACAATTTACTGCAAACTTTGCACCTGCGACCTGCAGTGAGTGGGTTGAATTGCGGGAAAATCTATAGTGAGCGGACGTGTCAAAAATATTCAGGAGGTCTTTTTTGGTTGGGGGTGGGGCATGCCTCAGTAGTAGTATGAACAACAACCTTTAGGACTATGAACGTCGATGTTATGTTTCCCGTAACCGCCCGAGTTTATGATTTCTGCCCGCATTTAGGGATGGGGGGTGAAGTTCATTATTTTGTATTTTAAAGGAAAATATCAAGGTTTCTTCTTGTGATCACTTCTTGTGAATGTGAGTTTAGTAAGATTTTAACCAAAAGAACAGTTGCAAACCATTTTAAATGTATGGTGGCTGTTTTTTGACACAATATTTAGCTATTAGCCGCTGCTGAAGGTTGGTGAAATTGGTGTTATTCAAATTACGCATAATGAAAAATGAAAGGAGTTGCCTCATTCTGATTTGCAAAATTGTTACGGAAACATAACATTGACTTTCATTTGCCTTACATTAAGTTCAGGATTAGTGGTGGCAGGAAAATGCTTTATATCGGCAATGGCAACTCGTACTGAAAAATATATTAAAAATTGCTTGCATGTACGTAAATGCAACCAATTCAAAAAGAACTACATGTAAAAGTGATTGAATATTGCCAGGCAGTGTAGTCCTGCTGAGCATGACTCCTCCATAGACAATTATTATCATAATGCCATTAACTAATCAAAGGAGGAGTCATGCCAAATAGTGTATAACTGATATAACAAAATTTTGTCTACATTCTCCAATATTTTCACGCTTCACGCAAATAAATATTACATGATTCCACCTTGAAAGTATTCCTTAGGAGTGTTATCAACAACATGATAGTCGTAAATATCTTCATCAACTCTTTTTTGAGTGAAATTAATGAATTCCAAGATTGTAAGATTCTGACCGGTGACTAAGTCCCGATTTGTATTGCTATTTTAAGCCATAGTCACGCATTTAAAAATTGGATATTACTGGTGTGCTAAAGGTAGAAGAGGTTTCGTGAAGCAACGGAAGTTTGACTAGGAATCAGGTAAGCTGGAGGTGATGTTTGTCAAGTGGTCGCAATTTGAAGGCTAGGCTACACAAAAATGTCATAGCTGATGCACCATAATGTTTTGGGAATTCACATATAGACTGTTAAAGGCATACCTGTTAAAGAAAGAAACGGTCATGGGAAAGTCCCAATATTGGGACTACAGTGCAGTGCACACTGCCAATGCAGTCAGCAAAAGTATTGACACCACCTTTATAAGCTTAAGGTTCATTCACACTTCCATGCACTGCAGTGCAGTGAGTTGCATTGCACCTATACTAAGTAGCAGTCTCTGCCAAGATTGCTGCAATGCAGTACGCAACAAGTTGTTTTACTTGAATTGCAATGGGTTGCATCAAGTTGCAGTAGAAAGTGATTGATTTAATCGCAGTGCAGCAGCACTGCCCTGCATGAGTGGAAGATGAACGGAAGACTTTACGTCTATCTAGGGCCCTCCTAGTAGCACTGACAAGCAGAGCAGTTACATTAAAGGTGCAAGCATGAGATTTCACATATAAGGTGTCCTTTAAAATTCGAAAGTTACTGATTTGTTTTGCCCCGCATGATGTAAATAGCTTTCCATCACAAATAAACCCCCATCTGTGATAAGGATTTAGCTGAGAAATGTTTCTTTGGTACAAAAAATTGTGAAGGTCTAATTTCGTATATAGGAGCAAATACGAAATTCAGCCTATGTTTCCATTGAAATATACAGCAAATCCAAAAGCACCTGTTTTCTCTCTATTTTAGACATTTCCTGTAGCCAAACAAACAAGGTAAGAAATCTATTGTGGGTCTAATCTATATTGAAATTTATATTATGACCAATATGTGGGTGGCTCAAAATCTCTCGTAGCACCTTTACACTTGTTACTATAAGGTTTATAGTTTAGATAGCAAAATATCACAGGAGGGCGGGGGCGCGCTACCGCAAGCATGAAGGGATCGAAAAAGGGGCAAACACAAGATGGATTCCCGGATTTTTTTTGTAACTGTTAAAAACGTTGTACGTTGCCTATTGGCGCGGACTATTGGCAATGGGGAACTCAACAAAAATTCAAAATTGGAGTCGGTTATTACACAAAAATCAGCAAAAAGAATCTTAAAAGCTGTAGGATTTATTGTATTACATATTTTCTGTAAAAGTACCGATGATACAAATACATGACGACTGTTTTGGGGCATTTTTTTGAGTTGACATGAGCGCGATTTGCACTGCTGCTAGTGCAGCTACAGCCCGGCCATGGTCCGTCCCTGTCAGCTCCTGTCGTTGGTAATCACATTTTTTTTACTATTTCAGCCAAATCTGATACGTCGTAAATTGTAAAACCAGAAGTTTATATTTTCCTACCTAAATTATATTTTTTAAAATGATCGGTATGTTTTGTCAACAGAAGCTTACAGAATTAAGACATCATCAATCCACCGCACGCAAATATAACTCGCGGGCGGCCGACTCCTTCGGCTACCACGTGACTTTAAAATGGTAAAATCCATTTCGTCAATAAATCTTCTCTGTTGAAACTTGACAAGAGCAAACTTAAAGAAATTGTTCTAACTTTGATGTAGCCTAAACCAAAAAAAGCGCATTACGTTGAATCAATTACAGTTATGACATGCAGTAGTTGATAGCAGTCTTACAGAGTTTTCCGTGTGCGATGCCCGGCGTGTTGTGACTATGTGTGGCCGTGATCTAGCGGCAATCGATGACGCAAGTTTGCCTCCGTGTCCGGTGTATCTCAGATGCGTTGTTCCACTAAAAGGTCCCGGGAAAAGGTATCTTTTCTTAACTAAATTTAACAATAACTCCAATATGAGTGTTAAATTGACTAATCATACTGGGGGATTAATAGTCGGCTGCTTCATTAGGCCTATATGGTAATGAATGAAATTTGTGATGGTTTAAAAATGGGAGATTTGGGTTTTTAACAGGTCGGTAGTCACCCGCTCCATTACCATTGGCCGGCTGCACGCTACATTGTACAGCTTTCGATAGCAGCTGACGAAATTAATTTTTCTGGTTATTTTTTTTGAGGGATAGTTTGGTTCGTAGCCTTTCATAAAAACAAAGTATTACTTGAACGGGCCTGCACAGAGCTAAATTATGATGAATGGACTTTTTGTTTTTCCTCCATATCAACCAAGCATGATAAGAATACATATCATGCACTGGTTTCACCGGAACATTTCACTTATTTCTGCAGGTGATTCCTTTGCATTCTCTGCATGCTTGGTTTTTTGAGCAGGTCTGGGCCAGCTAACCTAATTGACCTGCCGTGGCAAGCGCCATAAATTCATGACACAACCGTGTATAACATTTACACATTTTACATGGTCATCTCGGCCCCTTACCATCTCGGCCCATGCCGAATCGGCACCATCGCCAGTCTCCGGCCCATCGCCGTCCTCGGCCCATCGCCTTCTCGGCCCACTTTCATCTCGTCCCTTTTTCTTTTCTTTTCTTTCTTTCTCTTTTCCCTTTCCTTTCCCATTCTCTTTCCTTTTCCTTTCTCTTCTTTTTCCTTCTTCTTCTCTCCTTTCTTTTGCTCATTTCCCTTCTCCTTTTTTCCCCTTCTTTTCTTTCAACTTTTTCTTTCCTTTCTCTCCCTTTCCCCTCCTTTTTTCTTTCTTCTCTTCTCTTCTCGCTTACTTTCTCTCTCCTTCTTTCTTCTTTTATTCCTTTGTTCTTTTCAATTCTTTTTCTCCTCTCTTTCAGTTTTCTCCCTGCTTTGAACCGGTTACTCCGATCAATCATTTATTTTCCATCCTCCAACTCCATATAATATACATGTACGTAGTTACAAAAATCTAATTATAAACTCGGATAACCGACGAGCAGTGAATTAAATAAGCAAAATACCTTTTCCCCACCGGGATTTATCGATTAATTATCCCAATCTGTGATGTTTCAGTCGTGTGTACAATACGGATTACCAACGATACCACTTTGCTATCTACTATGTTCTCCAGCCTTGTCAGTATCTATTGTGTATGAGGCACTCGTTGAATCCCAAGGCCTTTCTCAGTAGAGTAAGCACTATAGGGAACTCAGTAACCGTGAAACTCACACGGTACAAATTTTGGGAGATCTATTACCAGGTACATGTAGTCTTTGGATTTTGCATGTTTGTAATGCATACAATAAATACGGAGAGATTGACCAGATAAAAGAAATTTACTGTTATTTGTTTCAATCTAAATATGTTGTTTTATGTTTTTTTTTTTCCCCTAATTGTTTTGATGAACCGCTTCCGCGTGTGCCACTGTTGTTATAAAGTGTAAACCAAACGCCAATAAATATACTATTCTAAAGTGTATTACATTATTGTTTCACCAACTAGTAATGACCAAATAGAATTCTATCGTCTCGTTCCTTTCCAATAAAGCACAGTGCCAATAAGGTACGATGAATTAATGCCTAAAATTGATATCGAAATGACAAATTGTGTTCTTTATTTTTATATTTTGATTGCTTACAATCTTCAATTAGTCGTATAGTTAATTAGAATTTGCAAAACGACTGGTAAAATAGACTATCATATTCCCCGAAAATGCACATAGGCGCTAAAAATTGTCCAATTGACGGAGCTAGTTTGTTCCATTATAGTGGGGTCTATATATTTAGACCATCAATAATTTTTTAGAGAGAGAGGGCGACGGTCCTGACCGGAACCTGCAGCCAAGTCTGAATTTTGTCCATTAGACAAACTATGCTGCTCTTATTCTAAATATTTAGCGTCCGATCTGGTCTAAGAATAAGAAAATATATTGGGAAGTCACACATGCATACCATACCCTCATACTAGAACTTTGTACAATGTATATCCAATAGTAAAATACAACCATTGCCTTGGTTCGTTTCTTTTTAAATGGAAAATACCATTTGACATGCTACTGCCACACAACTTTAAATTAGTTCCTCTCCTTAGATCAAAAATTTAGTACTTGTCTTCATCGACCTTTGTTTTAAGTTCGGATGGCTCTGAAAATAGTTGAATATTTTACGTTGTGGTAATATTCTGTCACACATAATTACTAGTATAATAAAGAGTATGCCAGTTAACCCATATTAAAGATATATACCCCAACACAACCTTTTTGAACAAGACAAATTAACATAATAATTAAAATAGGCCTAAAGCACGTGGATAGAACAAAATACCCAAGTAAAAATGCTAACTTTTAATGACATACTATTACAACCTTACATATCCCACTAAATATTAAGTATGATCAAGATTCGTACTAAATGTTAGGCCAAGGTTAAGGTTAAGGCAACGAGTGATTTCATATACCGGGTGTTGCTAAATGAGCTCGGATTTTCCACTGATGTTAACCTTTCCATAAAAATATCCCCATCTGAAAGGATTTAATCTGAAATGATTGATTTTGTAAAATCTATTGGAGCAAAGTAGTGGAAATTCCAGTCTATATTTTTTAAAACAAATCAAATCACCTTTTTTCACTTTGAAGATAAATTATTTCTGTACCCAAATACAGGTAGTAAATCGATTCCCTGTTTCATCTTTTTCGAAATATTACAGAAATATGGATGCCCTTGAAAATCCCCATTACCAGTCGACCCCTCAATATGGGCCTACAGATACGCAATCCGTATCCTTTTTAATAAATGGACCTAAATCCATTGTGGGAAGAAACTCTTCAAATAGTAACAAATATTAAAGCATATTCCCAAACATTAAAGTTTCAGTTGATCAAAGCGCAAGGAAGATTGTAAATTTACCATTTCCATGTAAAATCGCATATAAATATAATTCTGATTACCAATTATGACATTTGCATTCTACGAAATTTATTTCCAGCATTTAATTGGACATGAGAACAGAAAATGCAGAAAAATCTTGGATGAGTGCAGGAATTACAGAAAAAGAGGAATTTGGTCTTAACATAGCTACATATTAACAAAATATGGAGCCTGAAGTTGAACTGTTCGGTGAAGGTGAAACACTGGGGCTCTCATATCTCTAAATTCACTTTTTGTAAGGTCTAATGTAACTTAATTGAATCATGTGGCATATTAGAAGAGTATTTCCGATTTCACATTTACTGGACCATTTTTGCCATGCCGCTGAAAATTAATGTCGCTGCTCCTAATGTGTGGATCCCACATAACATGTTTACAATGCGAAAAGGTTAATGAAAACATTCCGAGTATTCCACTAGTTCTGCTAAATAACAGCTGTACGTTTTTTTAATTAGAAATTTCGAATATATTGTACCGAAAAAATAATTCTCAACTTTTCATTTCAGATGGGGTTGTTTTGGATGACGCTTTAATCGGTGCAAAAACAGGGTTTTCATTTGTTTAAAGGAATACTCGTAGATGTGAATCTCTTGTTGCACCTATCGTGATTTTTGGGGTGAATATATGAAAACAGCGATAAAAGGGTCACAATTATTAACAATTAATTCTGAAATAAACACAGAGTAATATTACATATCATAGCAATCATATTTATTCATACTCGCATACAAAATACAGAAAGACAGCAAGAGATATAAAAATAAACATTATACTACAAAAAATGATCAAATTGCACGCTTTACCAGATATAAAGCGAATTTTGGGATATGGGAGTAAACGTCAAATAGTACAAAGGATGCCCAAAACGCCCAGAACAAAATAAATACATTTGGTGCTCATTTAAAAATCAATTCAAAGAAGTTAAATTGGAGTCAATTACACCCTTTTATTAAACTTGATATTATATTACAATAAATTGAAACTTTACCCTTAAAATCTACGATTGCAAATGAACGGGAAATAGGCCTTCTCTATCCATGTAAAAAGAGTGGAAGTCACTCTGAAAGAGGTTGTGTTTACGCGACCCACTCCCATAGAGTGAAAATCACTCGTTTGGATGATTTTCTATGAATTTTTTCATTCTAAATTAGGAGCTGGGTTACTCAGACAGCTCTTTTAAGAGTGGACTTTCACTCTTTTACATTTTAGAGTATAAAATCGAACTTTTTAAACCAGGATATAAATATCCCACACTTAACCCTGCATAATTGTTTGCATATTGCCGGGGAGTTTGCAATTAAGGCACATTATTTTACTTTCCTGCATTTATGTTCTTCGTATCGTGTCCAAACACAGTGGGTTTCTCATTGGTACAACGTCTGGCTGCTTAAATTTTAAAACTTGTATTTTAAAAATTTGGCAGCAATGGAAAAGCACACTCTAGATAATTATTTGTTACCACAAAGGCAATAAATACATTTTGGTCTCAGTCCTCTTCCAATACCAGGAAGACCCCTATTGAGCACCGCGCACCATAAATTTCCCGCCCGATCCCACCCCCGAAATTTAAGACTGTCATGTTGTTAATGTTTTATTTACATCCTGGAAAAAATGTCTGATGTTTAAGATATCACTATTAACCGGCCTTTAGAAGACCTATCTGTGTTGTGATCCACTTGAAAATTCATTTTTTCCACCAACTTAAGGCAATGCATCTTGAGAACGATATAAAGGGGGACATCCGGACATCATACTATTTACATCCTGATATATCGTATTTTCCCTTCCAGCAATGGGTTTTAAAGAGATATTTTCGACTTGCGAGACTCTTTTACCAACTTGATATAATTTTCTGCGCACCTTCCATGCGTTTTCAATGAAAGTTGCGACTGTTTTTGTCTTACATCAGAGCTATTCTCATCCATTTCCCCATATAGCATCAAAATGTCTTGCTGTAACTTCTTTTAAGAACCAGTAATTCTAATCTGTAAGAGACACGAGGGACTTTTATCCGATTTTTTTTTGAAAATGTTACATGCTCTCCAATGTGTTGAATCCACACTCTCCAATTTCTTAGAATAAATGGAGGACAAATCTAAATTTTTATTACATTTTTAATCTATTAGTTTATATTTCAATATATTTTGATTTATATAATTTAAATCTAAACTTGCATTTGCCCCTGATAAAAATCTGATTTATTTACTGTTAACGAGAAATAAATAACATCTTGTTTGCTGTTACTTAGTATATCTTTAGCTTATTTCCCAACGAATTTTTTTTAACACATTTTTTACTAGGTTCAAATTTTATCACTTACCTTGTAAGGAATCGAACCTTGTCCTTCTGAGTGAGTCCTATGTTCTGATAATTCGCTATAACAAAAGCTTTACTATAATTTTGTAGAATGTTTGAGAAATGTTGTCTTAATGGTTAACAAAGTTACAAATTTATTGGCAATGTGTTTTCGAAAATCTTTTAATCAAACTTTTTAAAACACGTAAAACTGTAAAACGTTTGATAATGTTTCATAACCATTATCAAACAATGTTTTCGAAATATTACTCCAACCTTTGAAAATAGTATGAAAATGTTTAATGTTTTTGGCTGGGAGGTCATGCTATCAAGATGAAATATTATAGACTTATCGGCCATCCCCTTTAAAAAGGTACACTAAGCATGACACAGTAAATGAATCGACTGAGAGCACTAGGTTTAGGCACGGTACTTGGGATCATTGCTAGTGAACCATAAAACAAAAATGAGGTTCTAGGATCACGAAATATACTGTAGGCTTAGTTTAAAAGAACACACAAAAGAAAAACACACACACACCACACAAAAAAAACCACCTGAAGTCGCGTACAATAACACTAAGCTGATTTGGTCGTGTGCCGATATGCGGTGGGCCGGGTGGCATGGGCCGAGTTGGGAGCATAATTTGGCCGATTGGGCAATGGGCCGATATTGGCGATGGGCCGCGATGGCTATGGGCCGAGGTACCTGTTACCCTACCACCTTACATTTATCATAATTAACTAAAACATAATAGAAAACATCCTCAATAAGTTTTGGTTCGACTCGTTTTGCCGTGATGCCTCATTTGACAGTGCACGAAACAATTATAATCGCGACGTGTGTGATGCTCTTGCCCCTTTTTCGGCTTTTTTCTTTTCGGCCCCATGACCTTTGCGGTTTTCTGATCTGAAATTACAACTGATACTAAAGGATCTTGATGTGAGCAAACAAGGAAATGCCACCTTGGTAGCTAGAGAACAAGAAACCTGGTTCTGAAAATCAAGAGGACAGAAAGCAACCTCATAAGAGAAAATCAAACAAGCGTGAGAACAGATCTGTCGCATACTAATTCAAAACAAGGCATGTACAACACCATGCATATAAATGCTGAACTTCAAACGCTCTTTCCAAATGCAATTCTCACAACGTCAGCACGAAGCCATCCTTATTGAAAAGGAACGACAAAGATCTCAGCTTTACAAGAGCAACTCTTAACTTCTTGATACTGAGACTGCTTAAGCGAGAGAGGAGGCATATAGGCCACAGCGACTCAAGCGATTTGCCACCCAGAGGTGGTTGACGTGCGTCACTGTCGGTAAGCGGCCACCTCTCATCAAATCAAACGTACCTTCTTGTCCCCGCCAGCCACGATTCAAACTGCTTCCATTATAACCCTCCTTGCTATTGTGAAAAGTCAACCATCAAATTCATCGCATTGATCCGTGGAACTCACTCATCTTCTACAACGACATCTGCGCTGCACCGCCTGCAACGAATTCGGTGGCTTCTCCTGCTAAGAGATATTCACATGAATCATTCCTCCAACCACTTTGAGAATAGAAGCGATCTTCGCCACCAAGATCAGCGAATCGGTCATCTCCAACACTTCACAATGAACGTCCGCGACGAAACAAGCTACATTCCGGCGATCCCCTGTGGTCGTGATTGGAAACTCACACTTGTCACGTTCGACCCTGCTCTCCTCATACCCGTGCAGAGGTGCAGATTCTTCCCCACGTACACTTTTGATAGCGTCGCAGTCAGCTACGAACGCAATTTGTTATCTATCCTTCATCAGCTCCGCGAAGACCGGGACTGGGTCGTGGTTATGCCATGAAAATAACCAATTCGAAAGGTTATGTCGCCTGATGAATGTGCACATGAGCTCGACATCACCAATTAATCGCTGCTCGTTCCGCTGCTCGACTTCTGAACACGAATTTTCCATAATATCTCTTGGTCTTCCTCGCAGAGATGAGTTAAACGTCAAGATTGATTTGACCAACGCTATAAACTCAAATCTCTCATCAGATTTGGATAATATCCGAACGTGATTTCTGCGATACATTAACTTCTGAAGAATGGTAACATCATAGATCACTTGCGTAGCAGAAGACAGGTATCACCTAACATCTGAGTGTACCCCCCCTGCTCTGTACAACTTAAGATGCAGGGAGAAGTGATGTTTAACTTCTGAGATCAGCAAAGGCTAGTCACGAGTCGAAGAAATTAACTAACGTTTCTCACGTTAATAACAACAATATAGATAAAATTTATCTTTTCTGATTTAAAATTCACCGTATTCAAATTCCTCACTTTCTATAGGAGCTTGGAATATCGATGGTCCGTCTTTTCACGTCTAGGTAACGTTCGTACTTCAAAAATTAGACCGTCGCCCCACTCAATACTTGTTGAAAGATTTTGATATATTTTGCTTATCGGACACTCACTGTGAGACATCAACATTATTGACCTTGAAGGATACATATAGTAGTTCAAATCAAAGACCACGTTCTCACAACGCACCTCATGCATTTGGCGGCTAATCTGTTGGAGTCGCCTTGATATATTAAAAGGCATCTAATTTATCCCACCATCTCACTCTGAATCATGTGGATTAAGCTAAGCAAACGATTTTCGGATTTCGTAATGATGTTTATATGTATGGGGGTTGGGTTTTACGTTTTAGTCCATCAACTTCGGCATAGTCAACGTAGAGAAGCACTTTTTTCATTAATTGAAAATGATATTGCAATTTTCTTCATTGGTATTGTATGATAATGGGCGATTTCAACGCCAGAACTTCTAACCAACCTGATTAATCTCGTCGTGATAGCTGTAAATACCTGAATCTACAATCAGATTATAGTATTGACGACCCTCTTGTTAGACGTAATATCGATATTAAAGAACCTGACCTTCATGGTAAAAAACTCTTAGAACTATGTAGAAAGCAGTCTTTGGCATTTTAAACGGGTCGCAAGTTGGTGATATTTTGTGGAAATTACACTTGTTTTAGCCCACAAGGTACTCCTTTGGTAATTGATTACTGTTAATAGCGATGCTGATATTTTCAATGATGTTATTAACTTTCATGTTCAAGACTTGAATCCACTTTCCATTCACTGTATTATTGCATTACATTCACAAGCAGCTGTGTACACATAATTGTTCTCCATCTTGAAGAGAAATGAATTACATGACCCTATTCGGTACTCTTGGTCGCCTCGTGATGCTGATTATGGAAGTGGACCTTTAAAATCAAGATAAGATTAAGGCAGATTTACCATTCTTTCATGATTCATGTCTGATTCTGACTAATGTGTTGAGCAATGTCCTCGATAACTTTTATACTTTGTTTACACATTGGCAAAAAAGCTGGCTTAAAGCCAAGGAAAGTGTCGTAACCGTTCAAAAGAATTCTAAAACTGGCACGACAAGGATTAGGTTGCATAATCGTCAACTTAGATCACTTACCCTGTCATCGACAAACAACCTCATAATTTGTCGTTAGTCCACACATATCGTATGGTTTCGTAAAGTTATATAAAATTATTACTAAAAAAAATCTGATTTCAGAAAAAAATTTTTCAGAAGCTGGATAACTTCAAAACAATGATCCAAAGGCATTCGGGAAATCTACGATGAATTATGCAATACCAAAGAAAAGTTCGGTAAATCCTATCTCTCCTAAAAATTGGTGGGAGCTTTCCTTAACTTTATGACCAAGAACATAGCATCATAATGATCTAATTTTGAAACGATAAATCAATAGTTGTATAGAAAACTTGAATGAAAATTGTACTACGTCACTAGACTTTTTCGATAACTCCGTCCGAGATAATTAAAGCTCTTCTTTATTTAAAAAAGGGCACAGCCTCCGGGAATAGATGGAATTCGGTCTGAAATGATTAAGGATGTATCTACGCATTTGCGACCTGCTTAACAAATATGTTCAATTGAATTCTCACACGGGTGTAATTTTCTCATCAAGTGGAGATTAAGTTTCTCTCACGTCCTACATAAAAAAGGCGATAAAAAGATTCCAAGCATTATGGGGTATTGCGGTATCTATAATCTATGTAAACTATTTTGTTTGTATTAAGATATCGTCTCTATAATTTCACAGAAACAAATTCCGACGATTCCACCCAAATCAAATTGGATTAAGAAAGGGTCTAGAACAAGTGACCATATCTAGTACTTAAATCACTGATTGATAAATATATTAATCGTGCAGGAAAAATCCCTATCTTTAGTTGGTTTCGTCGACTTTCTGCAAGCTTTTGGATACGGTGTGGCGCATGGCCTGCTCTATAACTATTTCATGCTGGCATTGGGTGGCAATTTTAAAGATTATTAAAGACATGTAATCAAATCGGTTTCCTTTTGTCAATTAAAGTTGGATAATCAGTTACAGATTCTTTGAGACCACTGTAGCGCCCCGTAAACAGGGTGTGTTCTTAGGCCCAGTTTCTTCAACATAGTTTCTGAGTGATCTTCCAAACATAATTTTGATCGCACTGTGACCCGGTCATCTTAATATACAACATCTTTGAAGCGTCTTATGTATGCAGATGATCTAGTAATCCTTTCCTGAAACTTCCAAAGGCCTACAGTTTGCTCCTTAAGATAGATTAAATACGATTACTGTATACAATGGAAACTAATAGTTAATATCGATGAATCTAACGTTATGATTTCAATAAAAGTGGGACATAACACTTAAAAAGTCATAACTTTAATCTGGTAATGTCACTTTGAACATTAACAAACGAATATGCTATTTAGTAATCGTTTTCGTTCCTTCAGGATCTTCACAAGGCAATGTTAAGAAAGACTTAAGAAACAGGCAAATGAAGCTTCCTTTAAAATCAGCCGATAATTTGTATGGGTCCTCCACTATTTGTTGTTGAATTATTTTGTGCTCTTATTAAACCTATTTTAAGTTATGGAGCGAAGTATGGGCTCCGTTGTTACTAAAAAATCTTAATGATTCTAACTTAATAAAATCTGTGATAAACTTCCAAGTGATCATTACATATTAAGGTATGTTAAGCTAATATTTGAGTACACAAAAAGCTACAAACACGCAGTAAGATGGAGTTGGTTAGTTTTTCCTCTGTCGCTTCTATGCTCATCTAATCGATAAATAGTGGTGGAATTAAACAACTCGTTTAAAAAAAAACGCCATAAATCACTTGTAAGTCGCGCCTTTAAATCGATAATAGAAAACTTGTGAAACAGTTAATATTTTCATGGTCATCTGGTTTGAAAAAAACCTTAACTATTATCAAGAAGATTGATGTATGGAATATACTCAAATATATAACAAACTTGGTAATTTAAAAATGATAATATTTTCAGGTATCTTAAAACTGTTTGCTAACCATCTCTGGATAACGCTGTAAATCGTAATTTTCAAAAAACCAAACCTTCGTTCTTACTGTCTCTTCAAAACAAATTTTTGTCTTGAAAATTAACTATATTGTTAAATTAATCGAGACTTGAGATCAAAGTTTACTAGGCTTAGGATCAGCGCTCACTATCTTTATGATTGAGAAGGCGTGCTTCAAAACTCGATTCTAAACCTCATCTAAGTAAACTTTGTAATTTAAAAAAAAAAAAAACGACGTTTGGATAAATTTCATCTTGTTATGAAGATTGTCCTTTCTATTCCAATCCACGAGCTATGATGATATCCAGCCTATCTCATGTATATAATGGTGACAGTTTTATCAATAATGAAATGTTCTTACTATAATGAGTGGAACATAATTTGCATATTACATTACCAGTTGTAAACTTTTGTTAACTCTGCCTTCGAGTCACGTAGTGCATTAGATATCTATTCGTAATCCAAGTCTAAAGTCTGTTATGCCGTCGTGTGCGCTTGCAACGTGACGCGATGCACCAACGCAACGCGAGTTTATCCATAGCATAAATTTAATTTTGTTTCTGAGTATAATTTTGTTATTTATGCCGTTTAGCTTGTGTCCTCTGAGTTTTTTTGTACATAATCATTAACAGGAATAGTTAATATGATTATTTTGGACAGAGGGTACACGCGCCTCAATGTGGGTGGGCAGTGCGCGGAGTCCGGCGCCTCGGTATCGCGGGACTTTGTTTCATCACTAATAGGCAAAAATTATTCGGCTTTGTTTATCCGCGCGTGAAGTAATTCTGGTTTACCATTCTCGCCTCCCCCACAATCGTGCGCCACGGTTAATTGCGCATTTGCTCCCCAATGGTTCTATATCAATTCGTCATGTGTCGAAGAGTCTTGCCAATTTGGTTTTCCTGGCTCATGCAGTCCAACCGCGATCATTGCTTGATCCTGTCCAACGGGCTGTTAATCAGCACTGTAATATCTATAAATTATAAATCCTGATTTAAAGGGCCGACTCAAGATTCCTGCGATGCGCCCTCAATTTCCAAAAATCGTGTTTTTGCATGTCCACATGCTTGTCCATATACTGAACACTGTTTGAAATTACTAAGCTTAATCGAATTTCCTTCATATAGAAATCAAACTTTGTTTTAAATTCCGATCGAATTTTTGTTATACACATATCCTATGGGACGTATACTACACATAATGTTTACTGGCATCAAAACGAAAATACCGATTCATCTCAAATTCGAATTGTGCATTTTAGGTTACTATCGTTAGTTCTCGTTGACTATTTTTCATTATTACACAAAAAAATAATATTTCGAAATCTCTGAGTCCACTTAATTGTTATATGTTTTTTTAAATGTATTAACTGTATCATATTGTATTGTAACTTTTTAATAACTTGACTGTACCTATTTGTTTGATGATGTCAATAAACTGAACTGAACTATCTCACGATAACCCTTATACTCCTGAGTATATTGTTTGAACTGATTCGAACAATTTGCTGCATGTGTGCGTAAAGGTCGCACTGCTGTACAGCGCGTAAACACAACGATGGAAAAACCGCATACGCCCGTGTACAGGTCGCACATGCTGGTACTGTGTACGCTTAGTTCAAAACAATTATTACGCGACTATAGTAAAGTATAGTCTCAGATTGTCAACAATCTTGATCATTTTTCTTCTGCTTGCCTTCTCATACACAACAACCCACTCAAATCAGTTAAATAGGACAGTGTTCTAAAAAATGGTTTTCAATATGTTGGTCAAAGGAGAACGAGTATGGACATGCATGCATGCTGCAGCAACATGGAAATCTAAAGTTTGCACAATTTCACAGTCGCTGGCGACGTGCAGACTGGACTACTGAAATTGAACACTCACACGTCCTGACGCTCTGCAGAACGATTTCTAGTCTTACCCGTCAATCAAGTTTCTGGAGGGAAGTTTTGATCACTGGATGTTTATTACCACTTGATCACAGCTTTGAAAGGGCACATCACATTGTTAAATATTGCGGTAAAACTATAATTTCAGCAAGCAACTTTCCAAAATTTGCGCTGCATGACGCATTGGAAAACAGGAATGTTGTGTATTTTTCTAGAACCGCAGAGAATATCTAACTGCCATGACTTTCCTTATATTTTGACAGAAATGGTACCGTTTATCAATACCTAGAAAAACTTCTGACTTTATTCATTATTGCGGTACCATATTTGCTCTTAAAATGTTCGGTTTTTTTTAATTTGAAAGCAATAAACAACAGGATTGGTAACAATGATTTAAATTAAAACTTGGAAGTATCGATAATATCGACGCGAAAAGATCGGCAATATGACGATTTAATTGTAATGGCGGCGCCAGGGTTCTAATTTTTTTTTTCCCTCGCTCTTCATAAATGGTCCGAATTAAAAATAAGTTTGCGTGCACTGTAAACGTTTTTAAAGGCATAGTAAGTAATAACGAGTACTGCAAACCCAAAACTTACAAGCAAATACATGTTAATAGTAAATGACGCCTTATAAATTAACCGGTTACGGGAAAGTAGACGCACTGCACTGTGAATTCGGCAGCCTAAAGAGGACAGAGGAGATTTCCACGAAGAAGCGCCCCCAATTTTTCCTCGAACCCACGGTTGTTTACATATTGGAATGCTTTACCCACTGTAATTAGAATTAGATCCACCACCTTAGTGAATAAGCCGGTTACGCCGTCTTTATGTAATAGCATGAGGTTTAAGTATTTTCGTTCATCACGACATAAAGTCAAAGTCATGGTATTTCTAGTCTTGGGGAACGATTACGACAACAGCCAAGTTCAAACAAGGTTGCGGTTTTATTTTGCACCTGTTTGGTCCAATAAAAACCTTCGAACGTTCTCGTTAGGTGGTGCTAGAACAGATCCAGTGAATTTGAGATGAAATTGTATCCTAAAAAATCTCCTCCTGTCCTTCAATTTATTAAAGGGGGGATGGCCAGCGTGCAAATTCCCCCGGTATCGCATCTCGCAAAATGCTCGACGCTTTCGAGATAATGCGAGCATTTCTGTCAAATACATCGCAAAATCCTGCTAATGCAAATTTTCCCGGGCAATTTTCTCGGAAGTCCATCATCGGAGCAAGACAATCCCTAATACAACACGAACAATCTAAAAATATGAATCTCAAGAAGTTTTCACCAAAGGCACATAATATCAGGAAACCATCGCTTATGTTGTTAGGTCCATGATCTAATCTGCATTTTATCTGATAAACATCAAATGTGTCTTCGAACTCTGTCATAAATTATCGACAGAATTATCAAAATCCCGTACTACATTGCCGGCCATGTTTAGCCGACATTTCTCCTCTGAATACAAGCATAATCTTTTCCGATGTAATGTTTCTAATGGATGTTACCAATGCAGAACAGGCGCCTGATGAAGAGCTGTTTTGTTGATTGTATAGCACATTACTACGGTGTCACATTCTGCAGTGTATAAGGTTGGTGACTTTTCGGGTTTGAAAAAAATGGATAGGGTTCTACTCCTTTTTCGTCTCAATGAACGTTAATTTCTTTTGTGCACAATGGAGTTCCCAGAACTGATTAGGTTTTTGTGATCACGTCAATTATCGGAACAGTCAGCATGCTGATAGCATTTTGAAAATATATCCTCAAAACCCCAAGAGTACCATCACGAGCTATTTGTCGTAAATGTCGCAAGATCTGATCAAATTGTAAGAGTGTGGTTAAAAGAAAAACATCGGTGAAACACCAGTCTTCAGTATAAGTATTTATCATTTGTTTGCCCTTTTCATTGACATCAGCAAACTTCATTCAACAAATAAAGTGATAATCACCCCCAGCTCAGCCCGTCCCGCTATCGCCAGGTTGCGAACTCCCGACTTTCCGCAGTAGCTCAGATTATTTTCATCATTACCCTTGAAGTGAGTTTCAGCTTGAGAAAATTATTCAAAGTTTTCCATTCAAATGATGATTCCAAAACAGCCAATTTTTTTTTAAAATAGAAAAAACATTCATTTTTTTTTTTTTTTAATAAAACTTATTTGTTTCTTAAATCATTTTTATGTACATAGGTTTAATTTTTTTTTAAATGTAAAAAAGATCCATGAAATCATTACCCTCGCATGATGAAATGTATCACTCAAAGAGTTAATGTACCTACTGTAGCCTTGTAAAAATCAATAATGTGACGCCTGTCAGAAACTGTAACAATGGTAACAACAAAACATAATACCCTCTTGACCTGAGGTTCACCTCCCAGGTCTGTGCTCACCCTTGGACTTTCCACTGCTTATACTAGTTGTATTTTAGAAATAATCTGATGGCTAGATCTGGTGGTGGTGGGAGGGGGGGTTGTAATATTTTGATAGTGTGTACAGGGTCAACAAAGCAAACCTTTGTTGAAAATTCAAATTAAATTTTTGATTTATTAACAATATATTTTAGTGGACAATGATTTTTTCTAATTAAAAAAACAGCATAACGAAGTTAGTTTTCTTTGGTCGGTGTTTGGCAATTTTAATTAAAGAAAAACAATATTGTCATTTTACAACAATAAAATTACAACTTTAAAATGTTAATCATTCCAAATGACAATTAAAGTGCCTTAATGCTTTACATTATATGTATACTCTTGTAAGTCTACGTTTCCAACTGACATTTTTTAACTACAAACAGCATTGATCATGGCATTTATTATAGTAAATATGTTATGATTTGTGAATTATGGCCTTAAAATTTACACAAAAAACAGGTTAAAAAACAGGCTCAGAATGCACCAGCGAGCATCAAAATAATAACCTGGACCCCAGCCGTAAGGACTTCATGCTATGCGCTTGTTATGTGCACAAATTTGACAGAAAATGTTTTCCATTACTATTAAAGGTCCCAGAAAGACGGATTTTTTTTGTAGGCCTGTTTACAAGCCGGTTTACAATAGGAAAAAAATAGAAAATATGCAAAATTGAGTGTTTCACACACACACCCCTTCTCAAAACTCCAACATCGTACAGGGTCCAATTAAAGTCTGACTCAGAGTTATTTCTGATCTACTTTTTTAAATATATTAATTAAAAAATATTCAATTAGAACTAAAGATAGTTCACCTAGTATATGCTCCAATCCAAAGTTTGAGAAGAATTGGAGTTTTCGTTTTGATGCAATGTACACGTTTATGTGACTATAACATTGCCATAGGATAACTTTGTATAACAAATTTCGGATTCCGGAATTTTAAACAAAGAAATGTTGATTTTTCTATATGAAGGGACTTCGATTTGAGCTTAGCTATTTCACAACAGTGATTATATGGATAAGCATATGTACCTGCAAAACACAATTTGTTTGAAATTGAGGGCGCCCCGCACGGGGAATCTCTGAGTCGGCCTTTAAATTTCCTTATTATGAATTTTTCATAATTCCTGTTG
The DNA here is from genome assembly GCA_023653785.1 of Ophioderma brevispina. Taxonomy (NCBI): domain Eukaryota; kingdom Metazoa; phylum Echinodermata; class Ophiuroidea; order Amphilepidida; family Ophiodermatidae; genus Ophioderma; species Ophioderma brevispina. The sequence goes on along the minus strand of JAMKCH010021707.1, from coordinate 9,474 downwards.
GCCAATTGAATGAATTATTTTTTTACTAAATTAAATTTGGGCATTAGGATTTTCAAAGCCTATATCTAGGGATTTGTGGTTTGTTCACACTGCTTTTTCAAATAAGGTTTCTGCTTATAACTAAAAAAAAGGTGAACTTCTATCCGATCCCAAATCGAATATTTGACAAAACTAAACTTGGTATGTAGGTTTGGTGCATTCAAGTAATACCCATGTACTGTTGTCATAGAAGAATTTTGTGCATATTATGAGTGCAATTTGCATATTTTGCTCTGATTGGTTTATTACTATAATAATGGGAACTTCTACAAGATCCCAATTCCAAATTTGTGACCAAACTTAGTATGTGGGTAAATTGGTGGATGCAAGTATACCCATGCACTGTGTCATCTCTATTTGTGCATATTAATGAGCTCATTTGCCATATTTCAGATAATGTGAAAATCCACATGCCTCAACCCAACAGCCGATTCTAATTCTTATAAGGTAGGATGATAACCTGATGGGTCTAGGTTAATTAAATAAATATTATTAGGTCTACAGGTAAATATTACTTACCACTTACCTCAATCCTCCAACTAATTGGGCAAGTCATGCTTAATTACGCACCAAGCCTTTCTTTGTAATTCATTGGAGCACTTGGAAATTATAGTCCCCCCCTATTTTTTTTATAATAATAGTAGTAGACCTACAAACATTTTGGTATGTTGGTCTTGGGACCACAACTTATTCCACTGGTTTCAAGTTGAAAACCTAAACATGAACATTGCAGCTTGCCAGTTTTGGTTTCCCAGAATCCATGAGGGTCTGAACTGGTGCTGGGGGGGCAACTCACCAAGTTTTTTTTTTTTGGGGGGGGGGGACAATGCAAGAATGCTTGTGTATTTTTACACAAAAAAACTCAAAAACATTTTAAAAATTTGGAAAGGTGAAAAAATAGTTACATAAGAATCCTTACCTGTAATTAAAAAAGTCTTTATTTGAATCACTTTTTTGGTTTTGACACTTTGTTGCAAATATTTAAAGCAAAGACAAATTCAGTTTCCAACTGATTCTTATTATGGTACAATTCAGAAATACACTAAAACAATGATAATTTCATTGATTTCAAAATGCTAATCAAAATTAAGGAATTGCTATGCAAATAATATTGCATAGGCAATTTTTGCCTAATGCAATATTTAAATTAAATTGCAACGCTGGATGGCCCGAGTTTTTTCATCTTGATAACATGGCCTTCACCCCCCAAAACCCCCATCTTTAAAGTTTCGCACGGATATTTCAACCATTTTTGATGTGAGAGCTAAAAACGTTATTTGCAATCGCCATAGTCTAGAGTACTGTACGGTCTTCTGTGTAAAATTAATTTGGTCGAGGGGGGCCAAAAGGGGGGTCACATTTTCGCTCTAACTTCCAAACCAAACATCCTTTAGCCCTAAGATTCACAGGGTAAATGATAAAAGAGCAGCTTTTCTTCTGATACCAAACTTTTGACCACTTCCGGTAATCTGGGGTCCCCTGGGGACGAGGCTATTATCGATCGGGCCATGGACCTTTACTGGGGGGGTGGGGGGTTGGGAAAGAATGGCACAGTATTGTGCCCACAAACCGCTATGAATTCGGGCCAGCCCAACGTAATAAACTGCATGTTGAACTTGAAGGACTGTGGTGGCGAATACTGAATTCATCCATCCCTGGGGGGGGGGGGAAGGGGAGGAGGGGAAGTGGCGCGTGGGGGGGGGGAAGGAGGAGGGGAAGGATGGGGTTTGGTTTATTTGCAAAATTTCAATTTTTTATATGAGCCCCCCCTCATATTGTAAGTGGGTTGTACAAGTTCTCGACCTATAGATTTTGGGGCATAAAATATTCCTAATTGAGTATCTAATGTTGCATATTTAAGAAATTTTCCCACAAGGCTTTACAGGTTATCTCTGGAGTTCCATAAGGTATTAATGAGTAACTTGGTGGCAGGAAGTGGGTTTAAAGAGTTCTCGACCGGATTAGATTTTGACATATTTCTGGGCACATTACATATGCAAATAGCTAATTAATATGCAAAAATCACATAATGCTATATTTCTGAAATGGGTAACATAGGATTATGCTATAATTCCTTCACTGCACGAAAGGCTTTAAGGTGAATATCTTGCCATTTGAAATTTGTTGATACATGGGGCTTAGGTACCAAATGAGCTATTAAATATGCATAATTGCTGTATCGTCTAAAGACTGTACATCGGATTTGCAAATTCTATACATCTTGTGTGTTAATCATATGTAGCGGTAGGCTAGGGTGTTGGGGAAGGGTGGGGTGGATGGGGAGAGGGTTGGGGTTGGGTGGGTGCATGGGGGGGAACGGTGTGGTGTCCAATTGGGGATGTGGGAAGTGTGGTGGGGTGCGTCGTGGGAGGGTGTTGGTGGCGTCGGGGAGGGAGGGGGGTGGGGTGCATTGGAGGGCGGGGTGGGGTGACATGTTTGGTGAATCTGTTGCCTTTGGCCCCATTCACAAACCGTGAACGGTCAGATACACTAGCGTCCGAGACCACGATGTTTTTTTGTGTCGCCTGAACGAATGTTCAGGGAGGCACATACTAGTCTAAATTATATGTGTCCGTCCGTATGTCCGTCCGTCCGCCGTATGACTCGGTTAAAAAACCTTTTTAAAATGCTCTGGTCAAGGCTAAACCGCTATGCCCCCCCCGATTTACTTCAAATACTGATATGTGATAAGTGAGGTGCCACAATATTAGTGAGCTGTTGGTTTGCATTTTTGCATATTCATGAATTTTTACTTAGCTTATTTGCATACCTTTTTCAGAGCCATTTTGGTTACCTTTTTTGAAATGCTCTGCTGGCTAAACGCTAATACCGATTTACTTCACATTGGTAGGGTGATAAAGTTATGCGAAATATTATTTGTAGCTTTTGCTGCATTATTGCATATCCATGAATATATTAGCCTTATTTGTGCCCGTCAAATTACCCCTTTCCCACAAGGCTTGTGTGGCGAAGTTATCTGGAGTTCCGTAAGGCGTATAATAATGAACTTGGTGAAGGAAGTGGGCATATTTTCGGGAATTACTATGCAAATAGGCTAATTTGATATGCCAAATCACGTAAATCTCTATATTTTTGTAACGGTACTCGGATATGCAAAATTCCTTCACTGCAGCACGAAAATCTCCTTATGGTGCTCTCTTCTTTGCCATTTGAAGTTTCGCTGATACTGCGGCTTACGTATGCAAATGAGCTAATTAAATATGCATAAATTGCTGATCGCTAAAATGGTACAGTCGATATGCAAATTCCTTGCTAACTAAAAACTATCATAAATCTTTGTGTGAATCATATGAGGGGGAAGGGTTGGGTGTTGGGGAGGGGGCAGGGTGGGGTGTAAATGCGAAGTGGGGTGCGTCGGGGAGGGGGTGGGGTGCGTCTGAGGGCGGGGTGGTTGTGCATCTGGGGGGTCGGGTGGTGCATTTGGGGTATTGTGGACTCAGGAAGGGTGGGTTCGTCGGTAGGGCGGGTACCTTATGTGTTCTTTGTGACCTTGGTGACTTTGTTGGTGACCTTTTTGACCCCATGCAACTTGGTGACCGTGTTGCCGACCTGCTGACCTCAACGTCACTTTGGGCCCATTCCCAAATCGGTGTGGGCGCCAGGTAGTGGACAGGTGGGATGCGATGGGTGATGGGGTGGGTGTGTCAAGGGAGGGGGCGGTGTGGGGTCCTCATGTGAACTTGGTGACCCTATGTGACCTTGCGACCCATTGACCCCTATGCGACCTTTGACCCCGTGTGATCCAGTGACCCCATGTGCCTCAGTGACCCCATGTTGACCTCAGTGACCCCATGTACCTTGATGACCCCAAGTGCAACCTTTGTAACCCCCATGCGACCTTTTTGACCCCATGCGACCTTTGTGACCCCATGCTACATTTTGCCTCTGTGACCCTATTGCGAGCTTAATGACCCCATGTTACCTCAGTTACCACCCCATGTGACCGTCAGTGATCCCATGTGACCTCTGTGATTCCCGTGACCTTTGTGACCCATGTGACCATTGGTTAACCTCATATCACTTGGATTACCGCATGTCACCTTTGACCCCCTTTTGCAAACGAATGGCAGAGACGACAAACCTAATAGCGTCCAACGGCCGCGATGTAGTTTTTCATACATTTCTGTTACTTTTTTCTAAATGCCTACTTTGGCTAACACTATGGACCGATTTACTTCAAACTCAAAATAATTTTGTATAACACTGCTCTCCAGTGCTTTTTGTTTTTCTTTCTATCATTTGCCAAACTTCAATCATAAAGCAAGTGATCGCGTAACCGCCTGTTTAATAATTTTATAGGCTTGCGGGGGGGTACATCTAAACAGCAAATTGTTGATAAAAAAAAAAAGCAAAAGTTGTGCCAAAAAAAATTTTTTTCAAACTTTTTGTTTATTAGCCTTGGGTGGAACTGCTGAATTTTCATCCCAAGAAGATTATTACCTTTATCTAATAGCACAAAAGTACAACTCAACATTAAATCACTTGAATTGTTGTTCACCAAAGCAGAGTAACTTTCTTCTCTGTAGATTTCCGGATTTCTGGCCATAAATTTTTTTTGTTTTAATTCTGACAATGTAAAAAATATTTTTTTCCTGAGATCAAAGTGTTAATTATAAGGTAGAACTTCTGCCCTAAAAACCAAGTTTTTTAAGTACCATTTATTTAGAGACATGGGTCTTTGTACCCTAAAATCCGTAATAAAAACGTCCCTGGATTTTAACCGGATGCTACACTAAAATATGGCCTGTGTCTGCAGTGTTCCATTTTGGATTTTTCAGAAATGGGACTCTCCTTCCTTGTTACATCTCCTTGCCAATGGCAGAAAACTTGTGAGTGCACCTAATAATTATAAGCATAGAGATCCAAAAAAAATAAGATGATGACTGAGACTGGTAGAAAATTTCTCTTTCTGCCTTTGTTCATTTTCATACCTCAACATAATAAAATCACGCGGAGTGGTTTTAATCACAAATAACTTGATTTTCACCCAAAGTAATTATTTTATGCTAATTTATTTAAGATGAGTTTAAATCATTAAAATACGTCAGTTTATCAAAATTGAGGGAACCCCTTGATGCACAAATATGTCCAGTGTTACTTAAATGTGGCTTTTACCTGGAGATAGAAATGCAGACCACCCGAGTTTCATGGGTGTATATGGTTATGTGTGAGCACGCACACACGCACGACACGCACACACAGAAGAAGGACCTCGTTACCCCCCTACCCCCTCTCCCCCACCACGTTATCAATTTGCTGTAATACCAGCAGTGGCATAGCATTTTTAAAGGGAGGGGACACCTGGCACTTTGTCTAAGCTAATTTTCAATAGTGCTTTTACCAACTTTTCTTGTACATCATTTTCTTGTGATAAGCTTGACATTGTATCTCAATTAATTTTGAAAGTGGGGGGGCGGGCCCTTCCACTTCAAAAGTGTGGGGTGTGGGGAGGGGGGCTCAGGCCCGGTTTGCTGCTGCTTGCTTTCTTTCCTATTTCATCCCTTTTATACTTCGAATGAGATCCACCTAGTGCATTTTTTGTGCTCAAAAGCCTCGGACATCCCCCTAATGCCACAATTAAAAATTCGGTAACGCCCACGCCTGGTGCGCCCCACGCTAGTGCATCGGTACGGGGGCCCACACTAACGCCAATGGCACCATATCCTTTGCTCTTTTTTGTGTCTCAGTCGGGGCACCATTGTTGAAATTTTTTCTTGGGGTTTATCCTATTTTTCCCATTATCGCCTATTTATTGGAGACATATAATATATATATATCGCCATCTGGTGTTTTCTGTGTATTTCCAGCTCGTGCCGATGAATCTCTAATTCTTCTCAGAATTTGTGGGTGTGTCCCTGCGTCTTCTGTCTTGTCTCGTGTCTTCTCTCCATTTTGGCCCGTTTCCTATTCTACCTGTGGAACTCCCGGTTCTCGGCATGGGTTTATTTACTGTATTACATTCCGCTACAAGTTCGGCTTACTTTTGATGTTACAGAAAGATGTCCTCTACCGTGCCGCGCGACGATGTTTTTGAGTGTAAAGAGTTCCTTTGAAACAATGAAAAGAACCCTCATGAACTGGGTGTGAAGTGCTGAAATTGTTCAAGAAGAAGACCTTGTTTATCTAGACACTTAGAGTGGTCAGAATTGGAATTCCAACGTATTTTTGATGAATTATATGTGTATATGGAGAGAAAGACAAGAAGACTTAAGGCCAAGGCTTCACAGTTCCATCTCGGTCCAGGGCATCTCCTCCGGGTCCTGCCGGGTATTTCTATCTACAAGAGCCCTCCAAGACCAATCAGATCTACCATTGATTATAGTCTCCAGTCTATACTAACTCAGTTGGGGCAGAGGCCTTCTAACAGTTTATAGGGCAGAAAAAAAAAACAAAAAAAAAAACAAAAAAGGGGGGGGTGTTGTTTTGTGTGGTTGTTTGTGTTTTTTTTCACCTTTTTTTTTTTTGGCTTTTTACGTTTTTTGGTTTGTTTTTTGTTTAGTGGGGGCCCTTATTTTCTTTAGGTACACGGCTTGCTTTGGGTTTTGGGGCGTTGTTTTTGTTCTTTTGATTGTTTTTTTGAGTGTTTGTTGTTGTGTTTATTTTTATTATTTTTATTTTTGATTTCGGGGTCTCTTCTTTTGAAATACTTTTTTGTTTTTTTTTTTTTTTTTTTTATGTTGCTTGTTGGGTTGTTTTATTGTAAAGTCATGATTTGTTTGTTAGTTGACATTTGTGTTTGTGTTCTTTTTTTTTTGTGGTTGGGTTTGTTTGTTTGTTTGTTCTTTTCTTCTTGTTTTGTTGGTTATTGTTTTTTTGTTGTCTTCGTTGGTCTGTTGTTTTTTTTGTAATTTTTTCTAAGTGGGGTATGATGGTTATTTGTTTTTGTGTTGTGGTGTTGGTTTTGTTTGTTGTGTGTGTGTGTTAGTGCGTTGTGGGTTGGTTGTGTTAAAGAGGTTTTTTTTCTTATTGGTTTTTTGGGTTCTGGATTTGATGATGGTAGGTCGTTTGTGTTTTTGTTTTGTTTTGTTTTTGTGATTTTTTGGGGTTTATGTATTATGTTTATTTTGTTGTTTTTTTTTAAAAAAAAAATATATTTGGTATATTTTGCTGGTTCTTTGTTGTGGGTTTGTTTCTATTTGGGTTTTGGAGTCCTTTGAGTGGTGGGGTGCTTAGGTTGTTGGGTTTTGTGGTGGTGATTGTTGTTGTGAAAGTTTGATTTGGGAGGAGGGGTGTTCGTACTTTTCGAGTGTTATTTTGGTAGGGGATTGTTTGGCTTGTTTTGTTGGGTTTATCAGTGGGTTGTTGGTTTGTTTTTCTGTTTATCTCACATGTCAATGTTTGGTTTTTATAATGGGTTTGGTGGGCATCCCGACCCGCCCCCCCCCCCCCCCTCGACCCCGCGCCCCCAGGTCACCCCCCCGACCCCCCTCCCGACGGCCGCCCCCTCAGCGCCACCCCGGCCCTCCCCTCCCTCCCCCTCCCGCCCCGCACGCCGGCCCACTCCCCCCACCACCCCACCCCCCCCCCCGACCGCCCCGCCCCTCCCCGCCCCCTCTCCCCCTCACCAGGGCGCGCGCCCCACCCGCGCGTCCCCCCGACGCCGCCCCCTATGGACCTGCCTGGCTCTCCCCCCCCCCCTTGCTTCTTACGAAATGATCAAACTATGTGCATTTTTTGTGCTCAAACAAAAGCTCGAGCACCCCATGCACACATTAAAAATTTCGGTACGCCCATGCCTAGTAGCGCTCCATGCTAGCATCGGTAGGCCCATCACTAACGCCACTGGCACACAGAATCCTTTGCGCTTTTTTGGGTCTCAGTTCGGGGCCACCATGTTGGAATTTTATTGGGGTATTTATACATAATTTGTCCCCATTATAGCCTTTTTTGGAGACATATATATATAAAATTCGCATCTGTGTTTCTCAGTGTATTTCCAGCTAGTTGACGATGAATCTCTAATAAATTCTTCCCAAGATTTGGGGGGGTGCCCGCGTCTTCTGGTCTTGGTTGTAGTCGGTCTCCTGGCCTTTTCCATTCTACCTTTGGAACTCCAGGTTCTCGGCACAGGGGTTTATTTACTGTATCTAACATCCGCTAAAGATTCGTCTTACTTTTGATGTTACAGACGATGTCCCTCTACCGTGCCGTCTGAAAGATGTTTTGAGTGTAAGGAGTTCCTTCGAAAAACAAGACAAGACCCCTCATGAACTGTGTGTGAAGTGCTGAAATTGTTCAAGAGAAGGACCTTGTTATATACACTGAGTGGTAGAATTGGAATTCCAGAACGTATTTTGATGTGAATTATATGTGTATATGGAGAGAAAGACAAGAAGATTTAAGGCCAAGGCTATAACAGTTCCATCTCTGTCCAGGGCATCTCCTAGGGTCTTCCGGGATTTTAACCAAGACCCACTCCATAAGACCAATCAAATCTACCATTGCTTTATAGTCTCAGGCGATTACTAAACTGCGTGGTGGCAGAGGCTGTTAAAGGTTATAGGGCACGTTCTCCAGCCACCATTTCTTATGAAGATAAAGGGCTTGATTGATGTGATATGAATATGAGTGGGGTTAATGATTATTTACGGGACGGGCTGATCAATCCACTCCTTCCATGAATAGTGAATTGGAAGATTATCAACAGTTGAGTAGTCCGGCAGTGCCGTCTCCCTACAAGTTGAAAGATCCGCCATGGCCTATTCACGGCTCTCTACACTTGAGTAATCCAGCGGCGAATCGGTGTATTCAACTAGAGAAAACTTGGTTCTTAGGATGTAATTACTTTAGCCGTTTCTTCCGTGGGAGTCAACCGTCGGGCCTCGCAACTACTTCAACCGTTCATTCTCCGTCTCCCTACCAGTCTAGTCAAGCGCCTACGTAGTCGTGCGTCTGAAAGAGTTCCTTTCCCCATACACATCTAGTACCAGAATGGATAAGGTTCCATGTATTGTATCTTCTAGACGCCGCTTGTCTTCAGGGGGCTGCAGTCCAGTGCGTAAGGGTCTTCCAGTGATGTCACCACAGACGGCGATCAAGGAAAGAGAGGGTGGATATTAGTTCCTGTTGAACGTAAAAGCCTTCATCGGAAGCTATTCCAGTCATCGTAGTCGATCGTTTTTTGGACGAGCTAGATCTATAGGAAGAAACTTTTCCTCTCACCTAGAAAGTCTCAAGCACAAGTCGCAAGAGAAGACTTAAGATTCTCTTAGTCATGATATATCAAGATTAGAAGCTCTCCTCGGATAGTCTTCAGTCGGGGAGATACAAGTAGTTTTTTGATAGATGAAGATATTTCTGGGTTAAGGGGACATAGTGATGACTTAATTATCTTTATAGAGTCCAGAGATCTATATCTGATTACGTTGATAAGAAAGCAGCTACTTCTCCTCAACGTCCTGCCTAGACGGAAGC